>CM034353.1:2521373-2585992 GCA_019925275.1 Mytilus edulis | reverse complement strand
TTCAAGCGTAGGATACTTCAAATATGTCAAAAAAAGCACTTTTATAAAACTATTGATCTTGTCTGGACAATGAGACTGCAGCAGTTACCAAATTATATATATGTCTAGTAAAGTTATAAAGAGCATCTTAAAAGTTCGGACAACGGTCAAGCGACATCTGCAACTTTTTGTGTATTATACATTTTGTCGATAACTCATAAATCATACATTCTTTTGTTTGTTACTTGCTAGGACATTCAGAATTTAGTATATAAACTTATCAAGCCGCTATGAAATCAATAGCGAGTTTCTTGATATTCTAGGTGTCAGTCGATCCCGGCCTGCCTGGATATCGGCAGCAATGTTGCATATTCTTATACATGTATTTCTTGTGTTGTAAAATAAGAATGCTTTATCTATTCGAGAATAATTAATATACCATCATTGAACTTAGTGTTTTATTGACTTCTTGTGCGTTATATGAAGCAAACCAGACAATGAGATACCTATGCTCTACCATCACTATTCAGAGTTAGTTCCCCTACAAAATAATATGATAGGAACTGGGTCGCAGAATGTCAGCTAGTTCCCCCACTTATTGACATGCAATCCGGTCTGGACATAGAGTGGTTCGAGGACCCGGCTTCGTTTCTCGTGAAGAAGATGCTTGCTGAACTTTAAGGACTAGTGCCATAATATAGAAGACCTCCAGGACAGGAAACCGTATAGGAATTTAGCTATTTACTTATTCCTTGGTAACTGCAGAGGGTGAGTACAGCCTATATTAAATCACCTGTGACACTTTTATATATAATAATAGTTTTAATTTATTGAACATATAATTAGGTCTGATAAGTGATAAGGCTTATATTTTTCATCCCTCCTGAAGTCTAATATTATATTATTAAAATGGCAAAGTCTTTTGAGTTCAAGAACAACTTCATGGCTAATGTAGAAACAGCCATTGTAAATAGTAATAAAATAAGTTAAATTAGGTAATATTTATATTAATGCTCTTGTAGACTCTGGTGCTACAATTTCTGTTATTAATGAGCAATTGCTTAGAAGAGCATTTTATAAGAAAGAATTACCAGTCATAAGTACTACAGATTTACATGAAATTCGTGGAGTATGCAATACTGTAACATAAATGTTCAAGGGAAAATTGATTTGGACATAGATGTCAATGGATTAGTTATGCCCTTTTCTTTTTATATTTTAAGAGATGTTGGATTTCACTTAATCCTTGGTCAAGATTTTTTGACTACTCATAAGGCAAACATTGATTTTTCAAATGGTTGTGTTTCATTTCATAATGATTTTACTATTGCTGCCTTGGAGTCTGGAAAGAATTTAGAGAGATATTTCATAGCAAACACAAACAAAACGCTGACTTTAAAAGCATATACAGAGAATGATATACAACTTTCTATCAATAAATTCCCAACAAATACAACAGTGCTGTTAGAGCCACACGATAATTTGATAAACAGACAAATATTAGGTTCAAATTGTCTCAGTGTAGTTAAAAATGCAAAAGTTTACTACAGAGTGCTAAATCCAACAAATGAAGACATTGTTATAAAGGCAAATTCACCAATTTCAAAAGTTTGGAAATCACCCACAAAACCAATCTGTGCCTTAGATAACAAATCAAAATCAGATGTTCAATTTCAAGACCCAATTAAAGAGGCATTAAATCTTAATGTTACAATTGATTCCGATAACATTACTAAAGAACAACACCAAAAACTTCTAAAGTTAATAGGATCAAATAGGAATGTTTTCGCAAAAGATGCGTCTGAATTAGGCAAAACAGACTTGCATTATCACAATATTGAAACGACAAATGAAGCACCAGTAAGGTCTAAACGGTTTCAATATTCACCAAAAATGCAAGAAGTTATGGAGACACAAATCAAAAATCTCAAAGAAAATGACATCATAGAAGAATCAATGTCTCCTTACCATAGCAGTGTAATCTTAGTGAAAAAACCAAACAATACATACAGATTCGTTTTAGACTTTCGAAAATTGAATGAGGTCACTAAAAAAGTTTCTTTCTCAATTCCTAAAATAGAAGAGGTTGTTGATACAGTTGGCTATTCAAGAGCTAAAATTTTCAGTTCGCTTGATCTTGCTAGTGGATTTCATCAGGTGCCACTTGATGAACAGTCAAAACACAAAACAGCATTCATGACACCACAAGGTCAATACCAATTTAAAAGATTGTGTTTTGGTTTAACAAATGCACCTGCAACATTTCAAATGTTAATGACTAAAGTCTTACAAGAACTAAATTGGAAGGTTGCACTTATATACATAGATGACATATTAGTGTTTTCCAAAAACTTTGATGAACATCTTGAACATTTGAATCTGGTATTTCAAAAATTAAAACAAGCAAAGTTAACTTTACAACCCTCAAAATGTCATTTTGCGGCAAAACAAGTAAAATATTTAGGACACATTATCTCTGAACATGGCATACAGGTTGACAAATCTAAAACAGTTGCAGTTTCTGAATATCCCATTCCAAAATCAGTCAAACAATTACGTAGCTTTCTTGGTATGTGCAACTATTACAGAAAATTTATTCAAAACTACAGTAAAATTTGTTCCTCTCTTACAACACTATTAAAGAAAGATGTAAAATTTGATTGGACAACAAAACAAGATGATGCATTCAATACATTAAAACAAAAACTGACATCTGCACCAATCCTTGCATTTCCTGACTTTGAAAAAGAGTTTTTTCCTGTCAATAGATGCGTCAGATTCAGCAATTGGTTATGTATTAGGTCAAAAACATCATGAAGGACTAGAAAAAGTTATTGCATATGGAGGTAGAGCTTTAAGAGATCAGGAAAAACGTTGGCATATCAATCACAAAGAAGGGTTAGCTCTAATTGAAGCTATAAAAACTTTCAAACCGTATATAGCAAACAATCAGTTTACAGTTTACACTGATAGTATAACCGTGCGATGGCTAAATAACTCAAAGGACGCTACTGGACGACTTGGGAGGTGGTCATTGTTTTTACAGCAGTACACTTTCAACATTGTTCATAGACCAGGCACCCAGAACCAAAATGCTGATGCATTGTCACGAAGAGATTATCCCATAGATAGCCAAGACAAAGAATACCAATCTGATGATGACCTTCCAGAGATTGGTTCACTTCATGCTGAAAGGAAAGAACATATAGCAGTCACCTTTGAATTTGGCTGGGAAAACAGCATCCGGATTCCTGAAGTTCTAGCTATTGAAGAGGACCAACCTAAAGATCCTGATGAGATGTTACCTACACGTCAAACCTTGTACCAGCTACAAAGAAACTGTCCAGACTTCAAACCAATTTTTGATTATAAACTAAAAGGACTCGTTCCAGATGAGGTTCAAAAGGCAAGATCTCTTGTTGCAAAGGCGTACCATTATGAAATTATTGAAGGCATTTTGTACCATATGGTTTCCGAAAATTCAAGAAAACTTCCTCCAGGCCACAATTTCGTAAAACAACTTTGTGTTCCAGCTGTCCTACGACGTGATGTGATGTTATGTTACCATGATAGTAAAATGGCAGCTCATCCAGGTGTTGAGAGAAACCATGCATCCTTACGTTTAAAGTACTATTGGCCAAATATGTATTCCGACATAGACAAGTACGTAAGAACATGTGAACAGTGCCAGAAATCAAAGAACTCTAAACATCAGAGACCAGTACCCCTTACTCCTTTGCCAATTGAAAATGTGTTTGAAAGAATGCATATGGATTTTTTAGAACTATCAACAACACCTGACAAACACAGATACTTGCTACTAGTGGTTGACAGTTACTCGAAATGGTGTGAGGCATTTCCCTTGAAATCAATGGAAGCGAAGGTGGTTGCTAAAGTATTATTCAATGAGATAATTTGCCGCTGGGGAAGTCCACGTTGTATCATATCTGACAGAGGTGCCAATTTCATGTCCAAGCTTGTTCAAGCTCTTTGCGAGTTATGTGATGTTACTAGACACTATACAAGTAGCTATCATCCGCAAACCAATGCAGCCTGTGAAAGAATGAATTCTTATATCATTCAATCCCTTCGTTCATATTGTAACAAAGAACAGACAGATTGGCCAGATTTTATCCCTCCAATCATGATGGCTTACAGGTCCACACCTGCAACACAGTCAACTCAATTCTCACCATTTGAAATACTGTTTGGACAACCAATGAGGCTGCCTATTGATGTGTCTTTAATACCAAAACAAACAATGCCAAGGGAAACTAAACAACATGTAAATGAATTGGCAAACAGATTAAAACTCTACCGTGAAGTTGCTGCCAAAAACCAGAAAGAAAAACAAGACAAATATACCTTTCAACACGACAAAAAAGCAGTTCAACCAACTTTCGTTGCTGGGGCAAAAGTATGGCTATATTGTAGCAGAACACCAAAGGGCAAGAATCACAAATTAGTTCAAAGATGGACAGGTCCTTACCGAATTCTGTACAAAGGGCCAAATAATACCTTTAAGATTAAAAATACTGAAACACAAAAAGAGGTTAAGGCATTAGTACATGCTAAGAGACTGAAGGACTACCACAATCCCCTAGACCGTCCAAATTATCTGCTGCCTGAATATGAAGACATTCTACTTGATGCAGAGGAGCAAGATGATGACGAAGCCACAAATGTTGAGCGTAATGATGACCTTATTGATTCACAAAACATGCAAAATGAAGACAATAATCAGACACAAAATGAAGTTCAGACTCAAAGTTCAGTTCAAAATGATACAAGTATTCCAGACAAACATAATTCACAGGTCAAAAATTCACAAAAGGCAAACCAAGGGGCATCACAAAATCAAAACAGATTACAAAACCCTCAGCATACCGCATTTCAGTCCAATGAAATTGAAAAACTTGTTGAATATAGTCTTTATCAGGGTAAACCTATATACAAAGTAAAATTGACTGGTAAGCCAGGAACTAGTTGGCAAGATGGTTCACGTATTCCAGAAAATTTAAAACAGGATTACCATAGACAATACAATGCAAAAGGACGAAAGCGGAAACGTCCAGGAAAACACAAGTTTTTTGAGTCAACTAAAAGTCCGTCAGTTCAAGTCATACAAACTTATAAGGCATTTCCCAAAACAAAACAAAATTCATTTCAAAACAAGGGAAATAGTCAACAATTCAGTCAAGTACCTAATCAAAAAATTGTAAGCGTTCTATTAGACAAAGATCAAAAACAGTCCAGATATTTAGTAAAGTTTTCAAATGGTAATGTCTGTCAAGGTCCAAGAAGTACTCTATTTATGAGTGAGGATTTAAGACCTGATGTGTTTAGGCAGTTCTTAAAAGTCCTAAAACAAGAAGAAAATATGTGTGCAAACTCTCATAATCCAGTACAACCAAATGATTTTGTGCCAGTATCCCAGTTTGATATTGAAACAATGAAATTTATGCACCATTTTACACCTACAACACGAAGAGCAATACCCACTCAATATTCATCTGGTCATGGCATTAACAGGTTCAGATTAAAACTTATTGAACATTATGCAAGGGTTAATGGCAATGATCCAAGTCTGTACTAGTTCCTTACCAAAACTGGGTAGGTTATAGGTTCTGCTTTAATCGAGCTTTTGTTCTTAAAAAGACATGCTCGTATAAGTTGTTAAGGATCTATATACTTATTTCAGCATTGTTCATGCTCTTGTCCTAGACAAAGACCATGGAATACAATTTGTTTTCCAATAGTAATGTAATTTTTGTTGTTCTTATCAATCAACACTAAAATAAAGTAATAAGACATAAATTAAAAATAACAATGATTGTTTAATGTGATGGCAAATTTAGAAAACATTTTTAAACTGTAGAGTAAGGGTTGGTCTCGTCAACCAAACCTTACTTCTTACAGGCAGTTTAGTATGGAAGTGACGACTCCATGCTGAATTATTATCAAATTCGGGAAATTCATTTTCCTTGATTTCTTAAGATTATGATACATCATTGTTATTTTTGGTTTTTGAAGTATTAATATATATATCTAATCAGTCAGTTATAAAAGTCCGAAAATTTATTTTTACCCTATATTTCTTAAGTAATGTGTTAGTTAATCCCAAGGGTTTGTACTTTATAGTTTTTAATAAATTCAAAGATCAACTAAAGAATAATATTAATGCTATGTACATGTAGATACTAAACGTTTCTCTATTAAATATAAACTCTGCTCTTCGCTTTTCAAAGGGCTAAGAATAAATAGTTTTTCAAGTTTATAGGATATTAATTTTTCATGTATTAAGGCCAAAATAAATTGTCACAAGGTGATTTTAGTAAGCTGTGTCTCATTATACTCAGTAGTATGGAAGATGTTACAATAACATTTATGATTATACAGTTTAGACTATTTCAGAGGATTCTAGTACAGAAAATAACCAGAATACAAGACATTTTCAAAGTAAATTGCAGTTAAGCAATCAAGTTCTGTGCTTTGCTCGTGGGAAAAAGAGATATATTCAGCCTCATTCTAGTGTCGGTTCCTCATGCTTGTCAAATATTATATAAAGGAAAAATCCATTAGGTTATGGATTTCATGTTACATTTCGGAATATGTAACATTTCATTGTGTGTCTTTTTTTGAAACTTCCATGTGGATATGGATTTCAAAGTTTTACATTCGTTGATGTAAAACATCAGTGGATCAGGTGAATCTCCATGTGGATATGGAATTCACAGTTTACATCTGTCATATGTAAATTTCTTCAGTTTCATGCGGATTGAAACTTCGAAGGTCAGGACAACCATATATAAGGTATGAATCGCCATGCAGAAATGGGATTTAGAAGTTTCATGTGGATTGAGACTTCAAACCAGGCAACTGGTTTATGCCGATAAAACATCCTTCGGGTACCACTCTCTTCTGAGAGGAAGGTTTGTTTTGTGTCCAGAAGATTTGTTGTGTTCGTGCAACAGAACAGATGTGTTTCAGAATATTTCAGACCAATAGACTATTATCAAAAGATTCGTATCAAAAGATTCATATCAAAAGATTCAAATCATAAGACTGTGTTAAAATAACTATTCATTTCGTTAATAATGAGATTTATGTCAAAGGATTCATATCAATAGAAGCAAAACCAAAAGATTCATATCAATAGAAGCAAAACCAAAAGACTGTGTTCTAAGGACTATACATTTTTTGTTCAATGAAGTTAATAATGATATTCATGTACATAATTCAGGATGTGTTTACTTTCAATGAGGATATTTCAATTATTGTAGAATAATTTGCTTTAATGATATAATGTTAATTTAAATAATGTGTGTTACCATGTAGTATATATATTATGCACATATATGAAAAGATTTTTTTTTTATTGTTATTTCTTCTTTCTATAAGAAAAAAAAATCTTTTGTGGAAGAAGGGAGAGTATATCACCAAGGAAAAATGAGGTATTTTTCCTTAGCAATATTTTTGAATAGTTTTGTATTGTAATAGAAAAATGTAGTTTATTTTATTTCATATGGTTTATTATTTAATGTATGCGGGTTCTACTTTGTAAACTATTTTACATAAAATTATTGTTTAAATGTTCTATACATTTCAAGCGTAGGATACTTCAAATATGTCAAAAAAAGCACTTTTATAAACTATTGATCTTGTCTGGACAATGAGACTGCAGCAGTTACCAAATTATATATATGTCTAGTAAAGTTATAAAGAGCATCTTAAAAGTTCGGACAACGGTCAAGCGACATCTGCAACTTTTTGTGTATTATACATTTTGTCGATAACTCATAAATCATACATTCTTTTGTTTGTTACTTGCTAGGACATTCAGAATTTAGTATATAAACTTATCAAGCCGCTATGAAATCAATAGCGAGTTTCTTGATATTCTAGGTGTCAGTCGATCCCGGCCTGCCTGGATATCGGCAGCAATGTTGCATATTCTTATACATGTATTTCTTGTGTTGTAAAATAAGAATGCTTTATCTATTCGAGAATAATTAATATACCATCATTGAACTTAGTGTTTTATTGACTTCTTGTGCGTTATATGAAGCAAACCAGACAATGAGATACCTATGCTCTACCATCACTATTCAGAGTTAGTTCCCCTACAAAATAATATGATAGGAACTGGGTCGCAGAATGTCAGCTAGTTCCCCCACTTATTGACATGCAATCCGGTCTGGTCATACAGACACAGACTTAACTATGTGAATTCCATTTTTGCTTTATCATGAACATTGGTCTTTTGATGTTGTCCCTAGAAACTCGTCTTACACTGAATTTATACATTTTGCTTGAAGACCAAAATATTGTCAAAAAATTATTACTTGCATTTTCAGATTAAGAAAGTGTCTTTGGAACACCGTGCAAGCATGATTCTGCATCATTTGTTCTATAGCTTCTTGGGCCTTCAGTGGCTCCAAAACCCTTCAAAAAATTTTTTTTTATAAAGAGGCTAGTTACAACCAAACTTTAATGCTATGTATGTAAGCAATCACATGTATAGGCAGTTGGGAATATAAAAGATTCATTTCTGCAGGGGAGGAGCATAACTTGTGAAAATGAATAATTAGTCCCTTGCTTTAATGAAAATGAATAATGTGTACTCTTACGGTTTACAAAAATAAATAACCGATCAAAAACGGTCCTGTGAAATCTAAACACAAGGTTTATAACCACAAAAGGAAGGTTGGGATTGATTCTGGGGTTGTGGTTCTAGCAGTTTAGGAATTAGGGGCCAGAATTGGGCACAAATCAACATTTGTCTATTTACCAGACAATATTTTATGGATCGGTGTATGGATCTCTCTGAAATTATACCACAAGGTTCCATACGGTACCAGAAAGGGATGGTTATGATTGGCCTTGGGTGGTTATGGCTCAAACCTTTAGTAATTAGGGGCAAAAAGGGGAAAACAAGGGTGTCCTGGTTTAATGGACAATTACTTTTAAGTAAAATTTGGATTACCTCCCTTACGCAGCTTTTAAATTATTAAATGGGTAATTATTGTTCTGAACTCCATTGACAATACCAAATGGGTAATTAAATAATTCAAATTGAGATTCTGACCATATCTTGAGAGAAAGTATTGTTTTTTTTAAAAGGGTTTTTTTTTTTGGGGGGGGGGGTGGTGTAAGGAGCAAGGAACTGCTGGGGGACAATTTTTCTCAAGATTTCAAAAATTGTAAAGAAAATTCTCAACAAATTAATGTATTGCTCAAAATAAAAAAAGGGGAGATATATTTTTTTTAATTGTTTTTTTTGGGGGGCAATTCGCAACAGCTTGGTGTATTGCACTATAGCAAAAAATTAAATATAAATTCAAATCATTAACCAATTCTGAGTTCTTTGACTACAGTAACTTATTCTGTGTCAGAAACCTATTATGTGTCAAATATTTAAATTCAATCCAAATTCAGACCTGTATCAAGCTCGAATGTTGCATCCATTTTTGTCCCAACTGTTCAGGGTTGGACCTCTGTGGTTTTATCCAGCTGCGCTTGATGAAGCAATTTATCTATTTTTGCACCTCAAGTTCAGTCATTGAGATGACCTCTGATCTTGACCTTCCCCATTTGGTAAAAAAATGTTTTTTTAGGAAAATGTTCTCGTCCATCACATTAGTTGAGGAAATCATATTTTATAAATTCTTATCTTAATGGAATTCGGAAAATCAAAAAAAGTGGAACAATATTTAAATTAAGGAATTGATTCTTTATAGTTACTTTTAAATATACAATGTTTCAAGATAAAGAAATCTTGTTTTGTAAGAAACTAAAATTGCATTTATGTAAAGATACAGGAAAAAGGTACATGGAAGAGTCAATTTGTTCTTAAACTGGTTTCAGTATACATAATTTGTCTGCTCTATGGTTGGGTTGCTGTCGCTTTGACACATTTCCCATTTCCTTTCTCAATTTTATAATATTGTATGACCTTATTTGTTTGAATAATTTGTAGGAAGGTGGATTTTACATAGAATGTGGTGCTTTAAATGGAGAAAGAAGATCAAACACACTGTTCTTTGAACGCCACAGAAAATGGAACGGATTGTTAATAGAGGCTGACCCTTCTAATTATGCCAAACTAAAAAGAAAACACAGGAAAGCTTTTACGATGAATGCTTGTTTAAACCCGTACCCATATCCTGCAAAGGTAAAATATACAAGAAATCTAAGCACACAATAAGAGAAAAAGGTTCAGTAAATATACTTCAGAATTTATTGCCAATATTGAATACTGATGTGCGAAATGGTACTGGTCGTTTTACAGATTACAGAGAAAAAAATTATGTTTCATTTCATTTTCAGTTCCCTTATTTATATCATGAATAAGTATAAATGTGTACATCACATTTAATTGAGTAAATTAATTAATAAATTGGAAATAATCACTTCATCAGTGGTGTACTATAGACAGTACATCTGAACTGAATCATCAGTGGTTACTATAGACAGTACATCTGAACTGAATCATCAGTGGTTACTATAGAGAGTACATCTGAACTGAATCATCAGTGGTTACTATAGACAGTACATCTGAACTGAATCATCAGTGGTTACTATAGACAGTACATCTGAACTGAATGTCTCATGATCACACTGTCTGATGGTCTAGCAAACAAGGAAGATAAACAACTGATACTAATGAAAAGCATCATGGTCAAATCAACATTATGTACTGTATTTTATTGGGCCATGCAGAATAATTTAAAAATTTATTATTTATTTTAATAAATCAACAGAAATAAATGCGAGATACAAATGTATGTACACCTAAATTTATATTTACACTTCTTACTCTTAAAATAGGTGATGAAATTTCTGTTTTTTTTTTTTTTTGCCATACAATAAACAAATGTCTGTACAATAACAGTTGCTTTTATATTTCTGTTTCAGCTCAATTTCAACAAAGCATCTAACATGGGTCGAGTAGTTCATGATTTAACAGTGCAGAACTGGTTGAAGCAATGGAAACTTCAAGAAAACATGATAGAGGTCCAATGTTTCCCGCTTTATTCAATACTTCTCTCTCTCAATCAGACCACAGTTGATTTTTTCAGTCTGGATGTTGAAGGTGATGAACTGAGAGTCCTGAAAACTATTCCTTTTGACAAAGTTGATATAAAAATGGTGACTGTGGAATATATAAACCAACCAGGCAGTGTTGGTGATTTAAACAAGTTCATGGTTGAGAAAGGATATGAACCATTGATTAAGATGCATAAGGACGACGGAACAGTGACTGATGTTATATACAGGAAAAAGACTTGATGTGTACAAGGTTATCCATTAGAGAAAACATTGAACATATAGCCAAAATCAAGGGAAGAATATTTACAGACATGTATTTCATTCCAGAATCATTATCCTCCAGGATCATGACATTTATACATGTGTTCTATAGGTGCTCATGATTTATACAACTTTTTATTGGATTTTTTATGGAATCTGATTTATGTACTGACTAAGCATTAAGTGTGACATCATTAAAATGTTTTTTTAACAATGTTATTAATAAACTTGTTTAATTGTTGTTGGACTCTACTATTTTCAGATCTATTGACAGTTGTTCTCCTGCAGTGTGAGTCCTCTGGGATATAGTACGAGTACTTAACTTATTTATCTATTCATTACTGCTACATGTTTGCATTTAATTTCATACATTTGCATCCAACTGTCACTGCCTTTGTTGCTGCTTGATAACAGTAATACCAAATATAATGGACAGAGTACAAGAGACAAACCATAGTGCAGTCTTATTATTCAAATTCTCCATTTGAGAAATTCATGGATTTGTGTAAATCTGCAAATGTGTTCACACCAAAAAAATATAGATTAATAACTGTAAACCAGAAAACAGTATAAATAATCCGTTTCTTTTTTTGTAAAGCAATGCATTGGATACAAGTCAAACATAATTCATTTGTGGATATATTAGTTTTTATTCTTTAACTAATTTTCTAAATATTGAATCATAAAATATAATTACTCCCAAAGTAATTAAAAATGTTTTAATTAAGTTACCCTATAAATGTTTCACAAAAACAGTATGAATAATATCAAAACAAAATTGTTACCAATGAGCTACAAGCTACTGAGTAAATGCTGTTGTCCTATTGCAATATTTCATTAAAATTACTATAAAAATATATAAGAATCATTGATGAATTTCCACAATGTATTTGATTGCTAAGTTTTCATTCACATCTATCAGGATGTGCCCATTGATCCAAAACTTTTCCTATCTTCAATTTGATTGGATCTGTGGCAGCACATAGTTCTTTAACAACACTCTAAAAATAAAAATAAGAAACAATATGTGAATTAATGAGGAAAACAAGTAATAAAGATTTAAGAGCTGTGCCATGAGCCAATGATACGCCCATCGCTTTTTTGAAAAATCCAGTTACTCCTCAATGTCAAATCAGAAATTTAAAAAAAAATACTAGATGGATTTTTTTATAATATATATAAACCAGTCACATGAAAACCTCTCAAAGAACTTTTGAGATATTGTACTAAAACCATAAAATCACCTTTTTCAGGAATAAAATTCGTAAGGGTTTTGCAGAACCCAGTTTCTTGCCTACTTTTGCTGTTAATGGCAGGCTCAACAAATTTGGAAAAAATCAATAAAATTATTCAACTTGATACTATCTTTTGATTGTAAGAAGCTTCTGTCCAAGTTTGGAAAAAATCCAGGATAGTTTATGAACCTAATAAATGTATGTAAATTACTAATAATAACTGGAAGAAAGTCAATTTATAAGTAAAATACAGATACACAGGTACATAATTTTAACAAAATTTCCCTCTAGATACTAGCTTTTGATCATAAGCAAGCTTCTGTCCAAGTTTGGTACAAATCCAAAATAGTATAAGAAAGTTATTAAAATTTTAAAAACTGATCCACAGAGTGAATGTGTTGTTTCCTGGCAGAAAATCTAAGTCCATTTAAAAATAAAAAACGGAAAAATGGAATTTTATATTTACAAAATTACTTCTGGATACTATCTTATAATCATAAACAAGCTTCTGTCCAAGTTTGGTAAAAACCCAGGATAGTTTAAGAAAGTTATTAAAATTTTAAAAACTTTAACCACAGAGTGAATGTAATGTTTCCCAGTAGAAAAACTAAGTCCATTTATAAGTATAATAGGGAAAAAATGGAATTTTATTTTTACAAAATTTACATCTGGAAACTATCTTATGATCATAAACCAGCTCCTGTCCAAACTTGGTAGAAATCCAGTATAGTTTAAGAAAGTTATTAAAATTTCAAAAACTTTAACCACAGAGTGAATTTTTGTGGACACCGCCGCTGATGACAATGCCGACGGAATGTAGGATCGCTATGTCTCACTTTTTCAACTAAAGTCAAAGGCTCGACAAAAACCCAATAGCTCAGAAACATAAAATCTAAAATTCATAAAATCAAAAGGCAATGTCAATAGATATACCAAAATTTCAAGAAAACTGCTCAAAGCATTTTTGAGTTATTGTCAGAAAACTGGAAAATCCACCGTCGCAAAGAAAAAAACCCATAACTTGGAAATGTAACATCCAAAATTTATGAAAATCGATAGGGAGCTAACTTCAATAGATATAAACAATTCATCAAAACTTGGCTACAGTGTTTTTGAGTTATTGAGTTAATGAAAAGCATTTAGTTTATCATTTTTATAGTTATTGCATGGAAACAACATAAAGAGACATGTTCCAATCAACCAAGGACCATAACTCCTGATCAGCAAAAGTGAAAATCATCAACATCAATTTGAAACTTGAACTCTTAATTTTTATGCCCCACCTACGATAGTAGAGGGGCATTATGTTTTCTGGTCTGTGGCTCCGTGCGTCCGTCTGTGGCTCCGTCCGTCCGTCTGTGCCTCCGTTCAGGTTAAAGTTTTTGGTCAAGGTAGTTTTTGATGAAGCTGAAGTCCAATCAACTTGAAACTTAGTACACTTGTTGCTTATGATATGATCTTTTTAATTTTAAAGCCAAATTAGACTTTTGACCCCAATTTCACGGTCCACTGAACATAGAAAATGAAAGTGGGAGTTTCAGGTTTAAAGTTTTTGGTCAAGGTAGTTTTTGATGAAGCTGAAGTCCAATCAACTTGAAACTTAGTGCACTTGTTGCTTATGATATGATCTTTTTAATTTTAAGCCAAATTAGACTTTTGACCCCAATTTCACGGTCCACTGAACATAGAAAATGAAAGTGGGAATTTCAGGTTAAAGTTTTTGGTCAAGGTACTTTTTGATGAAGCTGAAGTCCAATCAACTTGAAACTTAATAAACTTGTTGCTTATGATATGATCTTTCTAATTTTAAAGCCAAATTAGACTTTTGACCCCAATTTCACGTTCCACTAAACATAGAAAATGAAAGTGTGAGTTTCAGGTTAAAGTTTTTGGTCAAGGTAGTTTTTGATCAAATTGAAGTCCAATCAACTTAAAACTTAGTACATATGTTCCCTATAGTTTAATCTTTCTAATTTTAATGCCAAATTAGATTATTACCCAATTTCATGGTCCATGGAACATGGTAAAGGATAGTGTGAATGGGGCATCCGTGTACTTTGGACACATTCTTGTTCATCAATAACTACATTTCAAAATTTTAAATAGTATTGGATTAACAGTTCAAAAGTTGACTTCCACCAACCTGTCTTTTAACCCCAAATCAATAACTGTCTATATATTACATGTATATGAAACTTACATCAGATAATGTAGGTATTTCTGTATTATCTACAATCTGTTCTGGTGAGCTAGCTCCCACTATATATGACTGTACATTTTCCTGTTGTACCAACCAGGCTAAAGATGCTTTGGCCATGCTCACATTGGCTCTCTTACATATATCTCTTATCTTATCTAAAGCCTGAAACAAGATTTATACTGGACATTAATAACTATGATAAAGATGATTTAGCCATGGTCACATTGGCTCTCATACATAACAGCCTGAAACAAGATTAAAACTTAATATTGAAGACAGGGCACATATACTGACGGGCTTTAAAAACGCAACACTCATTTTGTAGAATTTTTTTCACCAAATAATGTTTGATCCTCATACAACTACTACTCATGCTCATCATGTCTTTCCCTTTCGAAAAATAAACATCTGACTTACCTGTGGTTTTTGAACATACCAGATTTTTTAGATCGCACGAAATTTCAGAAAGAGAAATTTCGAGCCAATAAAAGATTTTTTCCGTTTTTTTTTCTTTGTGAAACAGTTTGTTCAATCCTTGGACACACTTTAATCATTTAAAAAATGTTGCATTTCCATATTGCCAAAACTCAGGAATGAAAAGCTGAATCAACTCATTAGAATTCTGCAAACAGGAAAACGTGAACGTGCTGCAACACAAAAAATTGACGTCAGAAACTCGTCTTACTGTCCTTCCGACAATGAAACCGGTAGACTGGATTTGTTGAAGACCATCAAAGACTAGATCAACATGTAGTGACAATGCAACGTCAATAGAATTTGATTAGACAACGTCATTTGTGAGACAGATCTACGGCTGCAACGTCAACTGCTAACCAAATTGATGAATGAAATTTTGCACAGATTAATGCCATAAATGTTTCCCATTAACTGAACTGGTAAAGAATCGACTGCAGAAAAACATTTAGAGCCTTCAAGTTTAAACCGCATAATTAACAAAACCCATTGTAATGGGTGGAACAACGGCAAAATCAGAAGGTGCAAAACAGAAGCCAAAACGTGCCGAACAGAAATGGTTGACCTTTCTGACAATCATTTTGGCGTTTGTTACAGGCAGTCATTGCGTTTGACGGTGACACGTTCATTGGTAAGGGGAAAACCAGGGTTTCAGTGTATACCACAATATTTGAACATCGAAAATGACGTAATCAATTCAACTTTCGAACTGCATTTTTTTTCCAAACATTTAAGTAATGACAGAACTTTCTATTCATAAGTTTGTTTACAAAAAAATGCATAATTAAAAATGAAAATTGAAAAGAATAATCTAGTGTTGTGTTTCTAAAGCCGGTCAGTATATAAAGGATGGACATAGTTTTGTAATGGTAGACTTGTGCTACTTATTCGTGTGTAGTTCTAAATATGGACATGTGTTCATTTGTTCTTCAAAATATGTTCTTTTTTTGCCATGGTGTTATCAGTTTGTTTTTGTATATGAGTTTGATTTTCCTTTTGGTATCATTTGGATTGTTACATTTTTAAAATTGGTCTGCTTTCAAATTAGAAAAATAAAAATTCATCTATTTCAGAACTGTATAAAGTTTGAAGCAAAGCTTACAACCTTTTTTTGGAAAGGAATCACATTTATTTATACTCTTATTTTTGAGTGTAATTTCACATTGCGATAAGACATGTCACGGTACTTGTCTATCCCAAATTCATGTATTTGGTTTTGATTTTATACTTGTTATTCTCGTGGGATTTTGTCTGATGCTTGGTCCGTTTCTGTGTGTATTACATTTAAGTGTTGTGTTGTTGTTCTCCTATTATATTTAATACGCTTCCCTCGGTTTTAGTTTGTTACCCCTATTTTGTTTTTTGTCCATGGATTTATGAGTTTTGAACAGCGGTAAACTACTGTTGCCTATATTTATGTCTGAAACAAATATGCTGGATTGGGATCAGCTTTGAATAAAGTGTTGTGTTTCCTCATGGCATAGTCTTCTCTATACTAGATGTTTTCCATTAAGAATTAGACATTTCAATTTATTACCTCAAAGACTTCCTTTTCTGCTCCTGGTTGACCATGTCTAGATATATCACAACTGTAACAGATGAGCAAATACATGTCAATAAAAGTATCAGATAGCACAACTAGTATTGGAAAGATTAGATGTTAAGTAACATAAGGTACTATGCTATAAAAATAATAACTAATTGAAGAATTCATGTACAGAAAATTCATCTTGCAACAAGACAACACTGATAATTATCATACACTATGAACACTGGTCAACTAAAGTGTTGTTGGGTCAATCATTGATTTTTTTTTATTTGAAATCTTTGAATACTATTCTATATTCAAATGTAAATTAAAAAGACCCATAGAATACTAATAAAATCTAGGTGACTTAATGCTGACCTTTCTTTTGAGAATAGTTTTCCTCTCTTCCTTCCTACAGGAACATCTTCAGGTTTAGCAAATCTTCCCGATAGTAATCCTTGTTGTAAGGGTGAGTATGCCAGAATACCAACACCATTCTCTTTACAGATTGGTAACACCTCAAATTCAGCTGATCTCCATAACAAGTTGTAACCCATCTGATAGTAGACATGGTAATATTTAGTATCAATGATACACGAGTTTAGGCAAAGCTTTAGAATATCTTAATTTGTCCTTATCCAACCAGTCATAAAAGAATGTAAACAAACGTACACTGGAAAGTAAGTATTTTATAACTTATTCTTTAAGAACATATGCAAGAAAAGTACAAATTTTCTGTACACTTTCAACATATTCATTTTTATTTACACATGTCATTTGTAATTCCAGTTTAAAAGTGCACATGTTTCAAAATTTATTTTTTTTCTGTGATTTTTACTTATTTTAATACTTGTGAAGTGTTCTTAAATCTTTATTAACTAAGCATTTTAACTTCTATTTGATGATGGAAAACAGGTTTTCCACGAATATACCGCAAAAATTTCACACAATTTGAAATATAGTTTCAATAGATGTTTTCTAGCTGTTTCAAATTATTATTTTTTTTACTTGAATACTTGTAGCAAGAAGGGGGTGAGGACAATGTACCAGTGTGAACTATACAAGGCTGATTATGGTATGAGTTCTTTGAGTTTTATTTAAACATTTCTCTTACCTGGTTAGTAACAGGTTTTCCACCAGCCTCCAGTAATTGCTTCATATTCTTAGGACCATAGTTTGATACTCCGTAATAACGAATCCTTCCTAAAGCCTTCTGTCTCTCCAACTCCTTAACACCAGCTGCAGGGTCAGACATAAAACTCGGAAAATGTACCTGAATATCAAATATTTTAATGGTGAAATAGGAATTTTTATACAATGGACACTTCCTTTTCAATAAAATGTATCTACCATTCATAAATATCTTAACTGCTTAACTTAACAAATGTACATAGTTTGTCAGAATTGACAGAATTTTAAGGGGACATAACTCTATAACAGTAAAAATGATGCCACCCTTATTCAAATTTGTTCTGTCACCATGAGTGTGGTTGGTCGTTATAAGCATTTTATCTTGTAGTAATATTTAGACTGTAATTAAATTGCTCTTAAACATGCACTTTGATTAGTTAATTAAAAAAATATATCATTTGTTTGTGGTAAAGTAAAGTTTGAGTTCATTTAAAAAGGGATATAACTAAACGACAGTAAAAGTGAAACCAACCTAATTTGAATTGATCTCTGTTTGGTGGTAATAGGTAATTGCTTGCACTCACTTGAACTATGGTAACAGTAATACCACATCACCTAATTTTTATAGTGTGTATAAGTTTTAGGACATTTTGTTGTTGAAAAGTAGAGAAAAGTGTAGAAATTGCAAATTCAGCAACTTTCAATTTATAAAGGGACATAACTTAAGTATGGTAAAGTGACGCCACCAAATTTAGACTTGATCTGTGTTTAGAGGTAATAAGTATTGTGTTTAAGTTTCACAACATTTTGTTGAGGCAAAGTAAAGCAAAAGTGTGGAAATGGCAGGGGCATAATCAAAGAGCTGAAAGCTCTGAGGGAAAATGAGGCCACTGTCCCATATATTGGGATAATTTTTATGCAAGTCTTGAATTTCACATACTGTAATTAGTTTAACATTGCAACATGTCTCGTAAGCATATAATTGATATTCGTATGTGTGTGTGTGTGTGAAGTGAAGCTGACAACTGACTGAATGATCTACAGTTGACTGAATGATCTACAGTATCCAATGACTACTGGCTGTTTATTGTACAAATAAAAAGGCCAAGACTACCTGAATGATCTACAGTATCCAATGACTTATGTCACTACTGGCGTTTTTTTTTTGTACAAATAAATAGGTCAAGACTACTGGAATGATCTACAATATCCAATGACTACTAGCTGTTCTTTTGTACTAATAAATAGGTCAAGACTTTACTTTATCAGTGGGAAGTAAACTTAAGTATTACATTGTATAAAGCTTTAAATTGATTCATCTAGAATTCTGGACAAAGGAAGATAATTCCAATTTTTAAAGATGACTTTAACAATGACATCATTGATATTTTTATAACAGATATTAGTTTAAATTACTGCAGATACATATAAAGTACATGTATTAGAATGTTAGGCACTGTAGTATGTGTATATCAAAGGTATTGATAAACCTTGGAAGACTTAAGATATAAAGTCAGTACCATAGACTTTTGATTGCATTTTATGTAATCTTTACCCAAAACCTATTTAATAACAGACATCTGACTTAGGACAAGCACATACAGAATGTGCCAGATTTAACCTGTGTCTTGTGAACATGGATATTATCTGAATTATATCAAAGCGGTCTGTTTCTAATGTATATTAAAATACCTGTAATAAATCTAGGTAGTCTGTTTCTAGTTTACGCAGACATTTTGTGATTGCTTCATCTATCTGCTCTGCACTATACGACGGTGTATCGACTCCTTGTCTGAATCCAAACTTTGAAGCAATAACAGCATTCTGTCTCCGCCCCTTTAAACATTTCCCAAGGACTTCCTCTGATCCACCATATCCCTACACATAAAAAGTTCTTTATATACATGTAACATAACATATATCCCTACACATAAAAAAGTTCTTTATATATGTTGTGTACAAGTTATCATTTTGTACAAATTATAATTTGTACAAAAAGTACCTGTACAAATTACAATTGGTACAATATTTGATGAAAATTCACTTATAAATTGTTAAATTGTACAATAATCATGATAATTCATAATATTGATTTTTGTGGAAAAAGCAGATACACACCACCATAGAATTGTTATAAAGTGACATCTTATGTACAAAATTAAAAAAAAAAAAAAAAAAAAAAAAAGGTATATAGTTATTTATCATTCATCTAAGCACCTGAGTGAATGATAGCATCGGGAATTTCATCTTTTGACTTCCACATTTATCTCTTCTTTAACACTTTGCAATGGCTTATCACTTTGGAGTCAATTGCTCTAATAAGTTTCCAAAGCTATTCATGCTATTTATACGAGATATTATTATTTACACTCTTCTAGTCAATTACTCAGTTGATGTAATTGTGTAAACATGGTCGGAATTGTTGATCAGAAGATAAAATTTGTCAAACAGGTTTTTAACAGGGAATGATACAGTTTGTACATGAAAGAACAATCATATGTCAAGGACAAGCATAATGGGCTTATTGTTAAATAAAAATAAACAATAGACCCAAGACTTATACCTTACCAAGAAAACAACTCCAGAACAATCATATGTCAAGGACAAGCATAATGGGCTTATTGTTAAATTGAGTACAATAGACCCAAGACTTATACCTTACCAACAAAACAACTCCAAACAAGGAATTATTTAGATCTGGAATAATTTTGAATTCTGGAAAATTAATTAGAAATATATGATGAAAACTAACCCAGCTAAATAGGGTTAGCCATGCGCGCATGGCTAAGGTTCAATTTACTTTCACTATCATTTCAGTATGAACTAACTAACCCCCCTTAGCCATGCGTGCATGGCTAACCCTATTTAGCAGGGTTAGTTTTCATCATAAATATCTCATCAGTTTTCCAGAATTCAAAATTATTCCAGATTCAAATAATTCCTTGTTTCCAGAACAATAACTCAGTTATAATCACAACTTGTTTCGTGTTAATGCCTTTATACATATTCCTCAGTGTGATCGTGTCCAAACCAGTGTGAATTTTAACAGGTTATTTATGTCTTATAGTTAAATTGAAGGTCTTAAAGACACATGTTAATTTACAGCATCGGTTCTTATGCTTCAACTTTTGCTACGCAAAAAAATTTAACAGCCTTAAAAAACAGGTTGTCCAGGTTTTTTTTTCATGCAAATGCATAGGTGGGAACAGCACTTCTGAATGTAAATGTGATTGTCAAAAGATGTTGTGCAATTCCCGATGCAATAGTTCACTCACCTGCTCAAACGAAATCAATCATAAAGAACTACTGAAGTATTTGATAAATAAGATGTACTTTGTGGTAATTTTATAACAATTCTGTTATGTGGGTCTCATTGGGGTCTATGCGTGACGCGGGATTGCCGATTTTTTTGTAAGCATGACACGTGAAAATCAAATTATTTTGTCGTGAAACCAGGAAATGAGGTCTAGCGGGACTTGGGAAATAACAAAAAAATAAGAATTGTTTATGTACATAGTGTAAGCGGGATACGGGAATCTGACAAAACAATAAGGGGGATCCGGGATCAGAACCCTCCAATGAGACCCCCTGTTATGTGTATCAAAGCTTTTTACACCAAAATACATATAATATGCATTTACATGAAAATGAATAATACTTTTGTTCCAAGATGACTGGCTGTACATGTGTTACAACGTAACTTATATTTAAACTGTTTCACAATGATGTAATTTTTAATCCTTAGTAAATTCATGTACATTATGACCTAGCCATTGGAATATATGAATAGTAACATAAAGAATATTCCCTTCGCTAAAATCCTCCTGTCCCTTTTTGTAAAAAAACAAATAAACAAAAATATATTGATATATAATAGTATTACATGATCAACCCCTGCTTGTTAATCATGATAATGGTTTACTTAAATACAAATTGTGACTTGGATGGAGAGAATTGTCTCATTTACACTCATACCACATCGTCTTATATCTAATTAGGGGAACATTATATTTTTCTATCAAACATATCCCATGTTTATCTCTGTATATCTTTTACTCAAAAGATAACGTTAGAAGTATAGACATACCTATGATATTTTCTCTATCTTTTACTCAAAATATAACGTTAGAAGTTTAGACATAACTTATCTTTTACTCAAAAGATAACAAAATAAGTTTAGACATACCCATGATATTTTCTCAAGTTAAAATAATTATAACCTACCTCAGCTGTGTCGAAGAAGTTAACTCCGACTTCAAAACATTTATCCACAATAGCTTTAGATACCTGACAAAAAATAGCAGTAATTGTTCAATATGGCAGTGCTATAACTTAATAAAATAACGTTTCTCTGCTTTTCAACAAAAATATCCCTCAACCGCTTTTAATTCTCTGTATAACTGATACGGTGTCTATTTTCAATCATTTCTTTTTTGTTTCTAAAGTAGAATATAACCATTTAAACAGCATACATGGCATAATGCAGATGAAATTGTTTGATTGAATGATTGATTAATTGATTATAAGTTGCTTAATATCAAGTGGCATAAACTTTTCTAATATTTGGCCACACAGAGATTACACTTCATCTTAAGGAAATGTAGAAGGAACTTTGAACCAAACAGGCTTCTAAATCATAAAAAAAAAATATTCCTAATTTCAAGTTGTGGCCTATCTAATCATCTGATTATGTCCAGTATTCGTTTTTAATTTTATGTTTTAGCTACAGAAAAAGTCATGCATTATCAGGTTTCTCAAAAATAGGAAATAACATTCACTAAACATAGCGCCATTTAAAATAATCATCATTGACTTGAAAGACCTTATAGATCCTTATAGCCTAGTGGCAATGCAAAAAATATTACTTGTTTCTCTGAAACCTTGTCTAGTTCTATTTTAAACCTGTTTTATTAATTTTTTGGAGATGAAAAAATAAAGTGTTGCTTTGTTTCAATTGAAAACTTTTTATGAAGCTTAAATTGGTTTCACTTTAATCATGTGTAACGAGAGTGGAAGTTTCCACTGGCTTCGTTTTCCCGTTGTCTACCCAAGTTCTGGAATATTGGACAAACTATGTACAACACGTAAATATAAACAAGATGTTTATTTAAAGACATACATTATGGTTAAACATATGATTACATGAATAAATATACTACAATACGGTGTGGCTAGTCTACTTTTCCTTATAAAGTTCCATATTTTAAAGCCAAACAGTGTGAGCGTCTGCTCATTTCAAATCCTAAGTGTAGACTGCCCCGAACCTAGTGAGTGACTTCTTCTTCTTCTTCTTTAAGGTCAACAAGGCTTCAATACTGAAGAATACATGTTGTTGCGCATGTGTGATTGACAAAAAAATTTATACAAAATTTATAAAAATATTTTATAACAATTGGAGTGTTTGTATTTACAGATTGTGATTAAAAATATATGTAAATGTTTTGTTTGAATTTGTTTATTTGAAGCTAGAGAGAACAGCCGGTGTTAGCTGATCTCTAAAGCTGTCAACAGTGGTGGTTTCAATTACAGTTTGTGGTAGTAAATTCCATTGAATAATTGTTCGTGGGAAGTATGACCATTTGTATGTGTCCTTGGATGTTTGGATGTGTCTGTATGTCTGAGTATGATTTTGTCTTGTTCTGCTGTCTGTTTGTTCAAGAATATGCGATGGAATGGCTACAAGACAATGTATTACTTTATAAAATAAAATAAGTCTGGTTTTTAAGCGTCTCTCAGCTAGTGGTGGCCATTTCAACTGATTTAGCATGTTTGTGACACTGCTCGTGTAATTGTAGTTGTTGTGTACATAACGAGCAGCACGTCTCTACCTTTTCTAATTGTATCTGTTGTTCTTTCATATGGGGGTCCCAGACACTACAACTATATTCCAGTTTGGGTCTTACTAGTGCCTGGTATGCTCTTGATTTTGTTTCTGTGTTTGTAATTTTTAAATTTCTTTTTAGAAAACCAATATGTTGTCTATATGTTTGTTCCACTTCAGATTTGATTGTAAGGTAATGCCTAGATATTTTGCGGATGTAACTGATTCGAGAATGTGATTGTGGAGGATGTAATTATGCCGGTAGTTATTTTTCTTTTGAGAGATGGAAAGGTTTGTACATTTATCAGGGTGAAATGCCATAAGCCAATCTGACTCCCATCGAGCTGCTGAGTCAAGGTCAAGTTGTAGCTTATGACAATCATCTTGTGTTTTTATTTCCCTGTAAATTATGCTGTCATCAGCAAAGAGTCTAAGTTTACTGTGTTCTAGGTATTCCGGTAGGTCATTTATATTGATAAGAAACAGTATCTGGCCCAATACTGTTCCTTGTGGAACACCAGACGTCATACAGTTTCCCAAAATAAATAGTATAAACAAGTAAACAAAGTGACCACCATTACACATGTTTTAAAAATAGCTTATGTTATCACTATCAGCTAGTTAGGAGCAGATAGTGCACTGCAGCAGAGACTACAACACAAGACATTAATCAGCAACTGCACAGATGGACAGTAAAAGATAATACAAAACTGGGTCAAGTGTGACTCCTTCTTAAATTGGGTCAGAACTTGTGATATACAAATTTAAGATAAGCCTTATCATAAGAATGGATTTTTAAGATAAATATTTTTCAGTTACACGTTAATTTTCAGTCCTTAGAATCCTACCTCCTCTGGTTGGGCATCCCATGAAGGGTTGGCTTTATTCGCATTGAACTGCCAACACCCTAAACATAGTCTAGATACGTTTAAATCGGTACCGGGGAGTAACACTCTAGCAGCTGACATTTTTGCTTGTGGATGAAGTTGCTCTGGTTCCCTAGACGAACAATTCGCCGCAAGCGTTGCATAAAGATTTCTTTTAGGGTCCCAGAGTAAAACCTCGTACTTTTTCTTTTAAAACAACTAAAAGTCCCGAGAAATTCGAGTGGGAAAACCGGCAAATTTCAAGATGGCCACTGAAATGGAAAAAGCTCAAGCTCTTCGTCAAACAAACAAAGCCGGAGCTTCAGACCTATTATATAGTTTAGGTTACTGACTAAAATACATTTTCTAAAGTTTCATTATTTTTTTTAACACATTCAAAATGTATTTTGGGGTTATTTCGTAATGAAAATATTTGATTCATCATGAAATCAATTTTGCTTTATCATTCAAGTCATAAACATTGATAAATTATTTGGTGTTATTATGTATCGTACTTTAACTACTTAAAACAAGAATTCACCCAATATTTTAAATTTGGGGATTTAATTGCCAATTGATATAAATATTTTTTTTTAGCATTATTCCCAATTTATGGGATTGAATACACCTTATCGCTATTTGTTCGCCATTTATACTGGAAATGACACAGGATCGTTCAATTTTGACGTCATAAAGCAAAATATCTGACGCCACAATGGAAAAGTGATTGTTGTGTGCGTCAAAAGTTCAAGTGGCCCGGTCAGCCAGGATTAGCGATAAGGTGTATGTACTGGTTGGGACCCCCCTCCATTTGCCCTGATTACAATTCCCCCTAGGTCTATTCCCCAATAGGGTTTGTTTGCCCTGTATATATCATAAACTTAGTCTTCTGTTACCCGATTTTAGCAATTTTCATGCATCCATATTGTATAATCATCAATTTTTTTTTCATCTCCGTCTGTTTTGATGTAAAAATATGCCAGTTAATTAATTGTTGTGTTTTGAAGCCATAGTTGACCGATTGTAACCTGTAAAGTATACAAGTAACAAAGAAGCATGGGTATTATTACTATTAAGCAACATATAAAACAGTTATTTAAATGACAGATCCATGCATATTGCGATCACTGGATACCTACGAGAAAGGACACGCTGAGTTCACTGCATGCGAAAACATATAGGCAAATTGTTTACTTGAAGCAAACAATTAAAAAAAAATGAAATTTCTTCTAAATTTGGACAAATTACAACCATGACAACAGGTACCGTACTAGGGTGCATGGACCTGGATTCCCAAATGAGGGATATCACTTCAAATGACGGACTATTCCTCAGAAAAGGGAAAATTTTGAGGCTTATAATGTGACTTTTATGTTTGTTTTGTGAGAAATTACATATAAAAAAAAATTGTTTTTAAAATGGTGGCTTTCTTTAATGTTACGGACTGGTAGAACGTGGAAATTACTCCATCGAAAAATTTGTCAATGTCCAATGAAAATTATTGTTATAAACGAATTGCATTAGAATGAGGGGTTTCACGGAAATCACCTCATTTGACAACAATGTTCCCAACCTCATGCACAGATCATGTCAAACACTTTCATCTGTAATCCCCTACTGAATACACCTTATTGCTATTCATTCAGTATTTGGAAATCTGTTCAGCTTAACCCAGATATTTTCTATTATGACGTCAAAATTTTATGTGAACTTTTGTGATGTTTGGTAATGGCAGACAAATAGCGATAATGTGTTTAGACTGTTTAGGCCGCTTTAGTATCCCTAATCAATCCCTATGGCTATGGAGTCTACATTTATTTCTGGAAAGTATTTGCCAAGCAAATCTTCTTAAAAGAGGGACGAAGGATACCAAAGGGACAGTCAAACCTATAACAGTTTTAATAGACCAGGATTTGTAATAAATTAATTTATTTATCAAGTATCAAGTATATTCATTTACACAAAACTTCCTCTCGACAGCATTTAGCTTTTTTCAAAAATACAGCAAGATCTTTTTGAACCATAGACGTCTTACAATAATCACTTTTACCTTGTGGTGTCTGACATCCTGCTCAACCAAACAGACGATGAGACCTAGACAAGGGTTTTACTAGTTCTGTAGGAGACAATGAACTCCAAAATTCAGACTTAGATGTTGATTGAATAGATGATTTATAAAAGATTTACAATTTGTGTTTTTTTTTAGTGAGAAAAGATATTGATTCCAACAGTGAAGATGAGGTCAAGGTTAAAGAACAGGCTGTATTGGAGTTGGGAAGTCTTATGGCTGAAACAAAACAAGCTGAAGGTTAGCACTAAAACAAAATTACTAATATTTATCATGTTATTTTTTATACTGAATGCAAAAATATATGCTGGCAACAGATATTCCTATATTCACCAAATCAATAAATTAATTGTATGCAGTTAGGAAAGTTTTATATCATATCACGCACACAAAAAACATTTCTACAGTATAAATACAAAAGTTAAAAATCTTTATTGCTCAAGAAAAGTATGCTGCTAGGAATGTTACAACTGTTCATTTTCTTGCTTTTAATGTTGTGTTAAGTCACAATGGAGCCTTGAGGACAGAAAGACCAGATTTTCTAGTGTTTACAGGAATTGTTAACTTTTATGCAATAGTATCAACTTGATTCACACTTCAGCAGCTTCTGATAAGCAATGACCAATACATGTACACCAGATAATAATGAAATACAAAATGTATTATAAATGTGGACTTCTTATATCATAAAGTTTCTATTTTTATTAGATTCCTAGCTGATTAGGATGTATTTTGTATTTTTCTGAAATCATTTTTCTCTGTTCATTATTCATATACATGATATAGACAAAGAGATATTGATTTTAAACCAATTAGACAGCAACCCAACTATACACAAACAATTCCAATAGACATTTATAGATTGACTATGCATTTTAGTTTGTAGGTACATTAGAAATCGTACATGTCATGTCCATGAATGGAATTATCAAAACCAAAATGAATCAAGTTTTACCACATCTTTTTTTCAGAACTTGCCGGTTTGATCAAGTTTACCAGACCATTTTTATCCCTTGTTAGTAAAGCCAAGGCTGCCAAACTTGTACGAGCTTTGGTTGATATGTTTTTAGATATGGAAGCTGGGACAGGAAAGGAGGTAGATACAATTAGCAATTATTGTTGGCCTGGTTGGAAGAATCCAAAACCAGCTTATAATATAAATCTACACAAAACTTTATAACATCATTTTTAAAATATGTTTAACATTTACATGGTATCCGAATCTGCATACCGTCATTTTATTATTGTAATACAAATATATTGTCTAAATGTATGCCCATAAAATCTCTATAGTAAATGCATATTTCACAACAATTATTCAAAGTAAGGAACAGCTTAGGACCACAGTCAACATTCAGTTGTCACTAGCAGATTTTTGGACTTCAAATTCACACAACAACCAACATACTTTCTTTGAAAATTATACACTTGCAAAAAATTCCAAGATATGATTTAAATGAAATTGCTTTTATTTAGTGTCGTCAAGTAATGGAAAATAGTGTCTTCGTCTGATTTTTTCAGAGCGGTTCTTGGTTCCAAAATAATTTATATTGGTCATGCATACCAACAATGCAAATGTGAGGATGTTGTTTATTGCGATGTTTATATTAACGGGTAAAATGAAACAGTATCAGATTTGATAAAAATTCACTTTTATAATTACAGTTGTGATTGTCTTTCCCAACATGTTTCCAATCACATTAATTAGATCTCACATTTATACCAGGAATCAGTGATTCACAATAATAAATGCATGCATTGATTTCTTAATTTACAGTAACTCACATACATTTATTTTTTAGGTTGAGCTGTGTAAAGAATGTATAGACTGGGCTAAAGATGAAAAGAGAACATTTCTTAGACAAGCCTTAGAGGTATAAAAATTTTTGATTATTATAAAAATAAAGAGTTGTTGTATAACTTCCAAGGAGACAATTATCCAACAAAATTCAAATAAAGTGAATGAAAACATTAGTCTACTATTACTCTGACACATTTAGAAAAGAGGGACGAAAAATACCAGAGGGACAGTCAAACTCATAGATTGAAAATAAACTGACAACGGTAAGGCTTAAAATAAAAAGGCACACAGACAAACAATAGTACAGAAGACACAAATAACTTTATTTATATATGTATGTATAGATTTGCAGTATCTTCTTGGTTTCTAAAAGAAAGGCTTGTAAACCATAGCATTTTCAATAAATAATTGTATTGCTGCTATTATTTTACGTCATCAAGAAAGGGAAGGACACTTTGACCTTTATGTTTCATTGACAAGTTAAGAGTTGATAATTAGGGCCCCGCCAAAGGCAGGTCACCCTATAGCAGTCTTCACGATGAACTGTTAAATCTACAGGCCAGGGGCTCAATTTTTGAAATTTTTTAGTTAGATTCTGTTGGCCTGTTGATATGATTTTTACAGGCCCGAGAGCAATTTTACAAGCCTGGGCTGTCAGGGCTGCCACTCAGCGTGAAGACTGCTATAGTGATCAGTCTGTCAGTCCGTCCGTCCGTCCGTAACACTTTGTAATAACTTTGTGTCCGCTCCATATCTAGAGAACCATTATGATTTCATACTTTATACTTGACATGTTTATTAACCACCACCAGAGGGCGTGTCATGATGTATGTACAACTTCCTAGGTCAAAGGTCAAGGTAAAAAAACTTTGGTTTCAGTTGACAACCCTGTGTGTGGTGAAGATCGTGTCCGCTCTATATCTTGAGAACCGTTATGATTCAAAGTTTATACTTGACATGTATATGAACCAACACCAGAGGGTGTGTCATAATTTATGAACGACTGCCTAGGGCAAAGTTAAAGGTCAAAAACTTTGGTTTCAGTTGACAACCCATGTCCTATGGTAAAGATCGTGTCCGCTCTACATCTTGAGAAACTGTTATCATTTCAAAGTTTATACTTGACATGTATATAAACCAACACCAAAGGGTGTGTCATAACTTATGTGCAACTTCCTAGGTCAAAGGTCAAGGTCAAAAACTTTGGTTTCAGTTGACAACCCTGTGTCCTATGGTAAAGATCGTGTCCGCTCTATATCTTGAGAACCGTTATCATTTTAAAGTTTATACTTGACATGTTTATAAACCAACACCAAAGGGTGTGTCATAACTTATTTACAACTTCCTAGGTCAAAGGTCAAGGTCAAAAACTTTGATTTCAGTTGACAAACCCATGTCCTATGGTAAAGATACAATTTTTTAATGCACATTATTCACAGCGGGGCCCACAGAGATGGCTCCCATCTCAATGATATCTAGTTCTTACCTATATTGACTCTTCCCAAAACCTTGATTAAGTTTTATGTTCAGACCATATCTCTGCATCTTGATGAGTAAATTAAACTTAGTACAATTTTTGTACTACATTCTGAAAAAAAAATACACCACTTAAAATAAAATTTAATAAAAATAAGCAACACACTACTTTGCTGTCATTGTAATTTTTCTAAAGCATGACTGTGTGGCAAAAATGTTTTTGGGATACGATTGCTTTCAAGCAATCTGTAGACCATTGACTCAAGGCCATACCCTCACGTCAACCGTTTATTCTAAACATTAAGAAACATCTCAGATTCTTTTGATTGTTTGCTTTAAAAGGTTAAGACAAACAAAGGGATTGAACTTTAACAACTGTCCTGTAATGTTCTTCTCATAATCTTCATGTTTTATATTTCCCTTGACTTATATGTGTGTTTTAAACAACACAGAAAATCAGAATAAAGCAGTATTTATATTTAGTGTTCTTATAAATTTTGAAACACGTCAGATGGAATTCCACAGTTTTGATAAAAAGCAAGAGTTCCGAGTCTGAATTCCGAAAAATCTGTTTCTGTTATATAAGAACTGAAGTGGAGTTTTTCTTATATGTCACAGTTATGAAACTGATATTTGATATTGTACTCTCATAAAGAAATGGAGAACTATCTAGGTCGTTTAATTAACATTTGATATACGTTCTTGCTCCAAATCACAAGTATAGGGTTTGTTGATGTTATTATGGGCATGCATATAGTTTTCTTGACTTCAAGTGGTATCAGATTGAATGCTTGTTCTGGATTCCCTACTCCATTGATTCATTTGAAACTCATGGGATCCTTTCTATGTCTGTCTGCTATTGAGGGTTATTGTTGTTGCATAATTTTAAATCATATGCATCATTTAAAATAAAATAAATGTAGTCCACATCGTAAAGGTGTAACAACAACATCCCTTCAGCCGAAATGGAGTCTTCCATATTATCGTTTCCAGTTGTCTCCCTTCTGTAAGTAACTTCGGTCAAAATCAAGTACGATACGTTTACGGATACGACACGTCGAGAAAAAACAACTCGTTAGAAGTCGATAAACGTTGTATTATATTAAAATCGATAGCAATTTAAACAGGAGTGTGTACAGAAAGGAGTCATGCCCACTGACCCAAAGGAAGTTAAATATTTAAAGAGTTAGAAATGGGGTCCCTTCCTAACGTAGGATAAATGTAGGTGATAAGAACCAAAGTGTAATACCTTCTCTCAATCTCAGTGACTGCTGTGGAAAGTAAACTTGGAATTGATAGTACAAAAATAAAACACAATAAGTACATTATTCATACACTTGTATCCGGGATTGGCTATTTTTAGGTTGAGTAACTATTCACTCATGATTACATTAATTAAATTTTACAAGTGCAGTTGAATTAGTTTTGAAAATAATACTATCCAGCTATACATGTGTCAATGAAAATAATGGCAATCATATCCCTCAGAGCAATCTGCTCTTTGATTATATATACAGATTTATATTTTTGCCTATTACATGTAAATTGATTTTTTCAGGCTAGACTCATTGCTCTTTACCACGAGACAAAACAGTACACAGAAGCACTTGCTTTAGGTAGGTTATAACAAATGAAGAATTGAAAAACTGCAATAAACATATGCTTAGTATTTGATGGATGGATGGTTTGATTCTTGTTTTTTAACACCTTAAGTACTAAATTAAATTTTGATGCATTTTCTTGAAGCCAGAAGGTTTTTTTTGCACAGAAGTGTTTATTACAGGAGTTATTTGTACATGATTTTCATATCAAATGCACTCAACATAACTATGAAAGTTTTTTTTATTGATGAATGGATTGGAACATACAAGTCAAGTGTCTTAAGTGAATCTACTAGTCAGAGATAAATCCACAAAAGGAACACAAATTATATTGACAGACCTTTCCCAAGTCAATTGTAGATATGTCTGTTATGACTTTTCTGACATCTTAACTAAAACCTTGGCAAAATCATTCAATTTAAACCAGGTTTTCTGAAGGAAAAAATCCAGTTGATTAGAATAACAAAGTACAAACTATGAAGGGCAGGCAGTACATTTTAATATGTTTTTTTAATTTTTCATTGATAATCTGAAAATATACACAACATCAAATTTGTTTTTGAATTGTCTGGTATCAAAAGCATATTGGACTTCTACAAGTGAATTTATTTTATTTTTTGTGTTTGAACGCCAGCATTTAGGCTATTTTGATGTGGCCAGTTTTTATTGGTGGAGGAAGCCAGAGTGCCTAGTGAACACCACTGACCTTGGATAGGAAAACTGACAATCCTAGTCAATTAAGATTGTTCTTCTATATGTGAAAGTACATGGTTTACATGTTAGACACATTAAAAAAAATTACACACATTATAAAACTAATTTCAGTAGTTCTCTAAAACAACAATTGATTACGATACATTTTTACAAATATGATTTCATACTATCAGTGAAAGTGTTCCCCTCAATTCTAAATAAATCAGAAAATTAAGATGGTAGAAGTAAAATGTGTTTGTGATCAAATTTAAGCATTACATTTATTTATTTTAGGCTCATCATTACTACGAGAATTAAAGAAGTTAGATGATAAAGCATTACTTGTAGAAGTTCAGCTGCTAGAAAGTCGTGTATATCATTCACTTAGCAATCTTCCTAAAGCAAGGTATACATAAATTTGGTAGACATCAAAGTCAAATTTAACATTCATTAAAGTTGAGAGAGAGAGCTCTTTCTTCAAGGCTATTAACTTAACTAAAGCAAGGTAGGTAGAAATTTGATAAACATGATTGTGGTGAGAAGTTTCCTAACTAACTAAGCAAGTTGGTGTTGAAAAGTGTGTTACAGTCTGATTGTCTCATCTTTTCCCTTTTAATTCAATGCTATTAAAAATGTGTGTTACATATAAAGGAGAAGATGTGGTATGATTGCCAATTGGACACTCATTTGGTTTGCTATCTGCATTTTCTTCTCTGAATTCAATGCACTTTTATAATATTATATAAATTGATTTGGTCATATTTTAAAATGATGACTTTATAAAAAATTATAAGAAATTGATTAGATGGCATTTTCTCAATGAATAAAACCTAGAAAACGGTTTGTACCTTGATCCTTATAAAATGCCTGTTGTACAGGCACCTGCATACTAGATACTGCAACGCATATATGTCACCAAACTTAAGCTTGTTTAATATGCAGTCATGTTATCAATTTACAAAAAGAGTAGGTTCAGGAAAATTAGGATATTGGCCTTTTTATGGCCGTCAACGTCGTGCATATATAGCTTTACCCTTGTCTGAATACTGTCATTCCGCAACAAACATTTACGAGTTTTTTCTAAACGCCTTCAGTATTGGGCTGATTTTGGTAGTGAGTTTACCATGATGAGTTACAGATCAAGTGTAAGTTTCGTTCCGCTCGCTAATTTTGTTGAAATTACGGTCTTTGGACTTTGATAAATTGTTGAAATCACAGTTATACAGATATTTTTTTGTAAACACTTTCAGATGTTGGGATGATTTTTGGCATGTGAGTCAACCAAGATTAGTAACAGATCAAGTTTAAGTTTTGTTTCCAATCGGCTAATTTTTGCTGAAATTACGGGCTTTGGACTGATAAATTGTTGAAAAATCACAGTTATAAGGACTTTTTCAGATATTGGGCTAATTTTTGGTATGTGAGTTATGTAATTTCAGGCTTTGGACTTTGATAAAAATTTTCAAAATCACAGTTATACAGACCTTTTTTCTAAATGCTTTCAGATATTGGGCTGTATTTTGGTATGTGAGCTAACCATGATGAGCTACAGATCAAGTTTAAGTTTCTGTCCACTCCGCTAATTTTTGCCCAAATTAAGGGTTACAACTTTGAAAATTGTTGAAAATCACAGTTATATAGACATTTTTCTATACGCCTCCAGATTTTCAACTGATTTTTGAAATGTGAGACTACCATCATATTTGTGTCCACATGTGTTATTGAAATTGCAGATTTTTCAACTTTTTGAGACGGGGCCATTCGTGTCATTTTGACACATCTAGTTCTAGCTTAAATGTCAAATTATAATGTAGTGGCTATAATCACTATGAATCATACATAGTAAAAACAATGACTAGATAAAAATGTTTTATATAAATAGCCAGGTTATATAAAGTTTTATATAAGGCCCTTTTACAACGTGGAATTGGTGCAATATTATAAATGATGAAGCATAACTTAATAGAAATTGATATAATTTCCGACATGTTACCTTATAATATGGAGTCAGAGTTCAGTGTCTTGTATGTTTCAGGTGTACTTCATGCAGCTGATGAGAAAGATTTCAAAACTGCTTACTCTTATTTTTATGAGGCATTTGAAGGATATGATTCCATAGATAGTCCTAAAGCAATCACAGCTCTAAAATACATGTTGATGTCCAAAATTATGTTAAATACGTAAGTTACAGCACTTGAATACATGCTATGTCTAAAATTAGGTTAAATGTGTAAGTTAAACAACACAAAAACATGATGTGTCTAAAATTATGTTAAACACGTAAGTTACAGCACTCAAATACATGAATACATGCTGTGTCTAAAATTATGTTGAATACGTAAGTTACAGCACTCAAATACATGTTGTGTCTAAAATTATGTTGAATACGTAAGTTACAGCACTCAAATACATGTTGTGTCTAAAATTATGTTAAATACGTAAGTTACAGCACTCAAATACATGTTGTGTCTAAAATTAGGTTAAATGTGTAAGTTACAGCACTCACATACATGTTGTGTCCAAAATTATGTTAAAAACATAAGTTACAGTACTCAAATACATGCTGAGTCTAAAATTATGTTAAAACTCAAATACATGCGGAGTCTAAAATTATGTTAAAAACGTAAGTTACAGCACTCAAATACATGCTGTGTCTTAAATTAGGATAAAAACATAGGTTACAGCACTCACATACATGTTGTGTCTAAAATTAAAGGGGGGAGGGGAGTGTCTAAAAATTAGGTTAAGAAAGTTAGACGTAAAGGCTTTTTCAAAAACAAAATTAACATGGCACTTTTGAATTAACCATCATGTCCATAACCTTGTTCATGCTTGTTTATATACTATATATAACAATTGTATTGTGCAATGTTGGTGAAGATGTATCTTACCAAAATCTTATTATGTTTCATATGGTAACATAATATTCTATAGTCATTCTTTTTATATTAGGACAATCATGACAATGTTGCCCTGTAAATTATAATGCTGTAACTAACTTTTTCATAGATGGTCTAATATTTGAGAACAGAACAAACCTGCGTTCATAGATAAATTGACATTGTGTATTATGGTGTTAAAAGGCAATATCATTTCTCAATACATACAAATAAGCATATTTACCAATTATTTACTATTAATGTAATACTTGTAGATCTGATGAAGTCCAAGCTATTGTTAGTGGTAAACTGGCTTTGAAATACAGTGGCCCTGCTGTTGAAGCCATGAAAAGTATCGCTCAGGCTAGCCATAAGAGATCTCTTGCTGAATTTCAAAAGGTACTTAGTGTGAATAAAACTGATTAATGGTAAATATTTATACAACAGAAACCCAACTATAAAGGTTTCACCAGTTTTATAAACATTGAATTGATTTATATCAGAATATTAAAAAACAGCAGTTTAAGATATAATTTAAGATAAAATTTATAGATATTGCATTAGAACAACCACTGGATGTTAAGCAACCAAAAAATAAATTAATCATTAGAATATTTGTGATAGTATGTCATCCTATACCAAGTCAAACAGTATACCATGTTCTTATAATTTAACATACTGTTAAGCTGGCATGATTTTCTAGGGTAATAATTCCATAACAGGAAAACAAAGGGTATGTGGTATCCATCCATGATACAAAACCAGTACATACACAGAAAGAAACCTGAAAAAGTAAAGGAACAGAGCTTTTATTACTGTTCTTGAAGTCACAATCAGGCCTTCAACATTCCTCCTTTAGAAAAAAAAGAAGCAACAGGTGATTGATATTTTTTGAATGAATGACTACACAAAGTATGCTAATGATGAATTCTGAAAACATTAGCATTTCAAAATATTATTTGTAGATCTCAGATATTGAGTGTTGTTTTATTTACTGAGATTTGTAACTTTTGTAGACACTTGCAAGCTTTAAATCTCAGTTAGAAGATGACCCAATTGTAAACGCCCACCTGAAGACATTATACGATAACTTACTGGAGCAGAATTTGTGTAGAATCATAGAACCTTTCTCAAGGGTCCAGGTAATATATGTACAAATATATAGCTTGTTTCTAGAGCATCACAAACTATGTTAATAACAGACTAACAGTATAAGATTGTCAATAACCACACAATTTTACAACAATTTTAAAAGTTATATATTATGATCATGACCTGTACTGGTTTATTTTGAGGAATACAGCTGTCTTCAGTAAAACATATTTGATTAAATGTAAATATACTTATATGTGAATATTCAATCAAAGGACTAAAATGACTTTTCATTATAAACATTCAGAATAGTTTTTGTCTGAGTTGCAGGAAATGTCGGTCCAACTTATAGTATTAAAGGTGAATGTTGAGCAGGTAGAGAAAAGTTACCTGTTTGGGTAATGGTTTCCTCTTACTATTTAAGTCAGGGCCATTAAACTTTATAGAATATTTTTATGCCCCATTTATGGGCCTTATGTTTTCTGGTCTAGATCTGTGCATCCGTTTGTCCTTTTGTTAGTCCGTTCGTCCCGCTTCAGGTTAAAGTTTTTGGTCGAGGTAGTTTTTGACTACTGTGGATTCATTTATTTTCGTGGGTATCAATTTTCGTGGATAGTGAAAAAAAGACGTTTCGTGGTATACGTAAATTCGTGGATCACTGATAACAAAAAAAAAAAATTTAGATACATAATTCGTTGATTTGTTTTTGATTTAGGAGATCATATAACCTCCTTGGTTTAATCAATAATAAAACAAACAAAAAAGAAGGAATTCATTGAAAAAGTTTTGAATTGTCAAAATCCTCGCTCGGTCATTTTAGGTTAAAGTGTTCATTGAAAATTTCTATTACAATAATGGACAAAGACAACTAATTATTTGTTTGTTTTACAATTTATAAACAGAGGCGGATTTAGAGGGGGGCCCAGGGGGCCCGGGCCCCCCCTTTTTGGGAAAAAATTTGGTTGCTTATATAGGGAATCAATGAAGCGTGACTAGAGCGGGCCCCCTCTTAGATCAGTCAGTGGGCCCCCACTTATGAAAATTTCTGGATCCGCCACTGATAAATGCTTGTCGGAATTCTATAAGGCAATCAAAACTTAATGATTGAAAGCTCATTTCCCTAATCACGATATAATAAACAGTCATATAAGTAAAAGGTGTGAAAATAAATGTTCCTGTCATAAACAATATTACCTACGGGCAATATCCCCGTACTTAATCCTATTGATTTTCAATCACTGGTAAACCAAAGTATGACACGGTAATTAACAACTTGCAGTTATTTTCCATGAACAGTTTTAATCAATTTTAAAAAGTAAATTATCACTGATATTCGATATATTTATTATTGATTTAAATAAACTACTTGTATCTTCTTTCAATAAAAAACATGTGTTATGTTACAATGTTTATCGCTAGTCAACACTATACTAACATAACATAACTGCACAACATAACCAGAAATAAACATCCGACTCCATACACATTTATCGGGATTATTCTTCGTTGAATTCTTAAATTCGTGGTTCGCTGTGACCCATGAAACCCACGAAAATTGGTATACCACGAATAAAAATGAATCCACAGTTAGTTGAAGTCCAATAAACTTGAAACTTAGTACACATGTTCCCTATGATATGATCTTTCCAATTTTATGCCAAATTATAGATTTTCCCTCATTTTCACGGTCGATTACACATAGAAAATGATAGTGCCGATGAGGCATTCTTGTACTGGGGACACATTCTTGTTATGTTTATTATTGATATGAATTTCACTTTGTATACCATGATAAACACTTCCAGACAGTTAAGAAAATCTAATGACAATATTAACTAGAAATGACTACTTTTTAGGTACAACATGTAGCTAACCTGATCAAATTACCTATGGTAAGTCAAGTATTCAACTTATTATTACAAAATGTAATTGACAATTTTATTTATGCATGATTTTAGATGACAACGCTTAAATTCACTATGTTTGTTTGAAACTATATTTGACCAAAAGTATACTGAAAAAAGACTATAGTTTTTTTTTATACCAAATATAAAGTGATACATGAATGAAAGATGATATGAAAAATCCATTGATAAGTAAGCCAGGACATAAAGACATTTATTATATACTTAGTAGTAAATACAGATAAATTGTATGTGTAATACAATCAATGGCAAGCATGCTGTATCAGCCACCCGTGATGATATCGATATCAGCACGGTTGCAAAAGCTTTATCACACCTTTAATCTGTATGACGTCACGTCATCGATGGCAGTCACTGTTGCAAAGGCTTTATCAAAACCCTTATCTGTATGACGTCATTTCAAACCTATTTATCTGTATAACGTCATGTCACATAAAAACGTCTACTTGAGGTATATGTATATAATAAAGTGTATATGATATGGCTTTTTCAATATCACACACCATATCAACCCTCAACCAATATAATCCCTCGAGCAGAGCTCTTGGGATTATATTGGTGTCTCGGGTTGATACGGGTGCGATATTGAAAAAGCCACATGATATTCTCTATCTACATGATCCAGAGATTAACACATTGTTAGTAATCTTATGATTTATTTTCAGGACACAGTTGAGAAAAAATTATCACAAATGATTCTAGACAAAAAATTCCATGGTGAGTACAAAACATCTAAATGGCTATAAACTAAATCATACGTATAGAGATGGAATGAAACATCTATTTAGTTAAAAATTTGATTGATGGCCTAAAATATAGGGATAACTATAAATTCTAAAATTTGTGTGATGTGTTTATTATTGAGAAATTTGCGACAGGGCAGGTTTTTCACAAAGATGAAAACTCATATTTTGTACACAGCATAATCTAAAATCCCAAATAATTGATATAGTATTTGTGTCTGCTGTTTACTATCTGAGTAATTACCTGCTTATATTTCTGAACAGTGTCATGTTACTAAAAATTATAAGTTAAAAAGAACCTCAATATTTTAATGAAAATTTCACTATTTGGATAAGTTAATCTACAAAAGCAATTTTCAGTGAAAATTCATTTAAAAAGTATGCAAAATAGTAAATGATTATTTGTTGCCTTTTTTTTTTAGGTATTCTGGACCAAGGAGCTGGTGTTTTGATTGTATTTGATGAAACTCCAGTGGACAAGACCTATGAGAACTCACTTGATACCATCCAAAACATGGGCAAAGTAGTGGATGCTCTATATAATAAAGCCAAGAAGCTGACATAATTATCTAATGTTAAAATGGGAAGGGAGGGTATACTGACATTTTTGTTATTAAATTTATTGTCATGTGAATTATTGTGCATTTGATAATTTGCCATATCTGCATATCTTCTTATAAGTAATTAAGAATTCTAAACAAACCCTCTTCTGACTGCAATAACAATTCTTTCCACATTAAAGAACACACATATTAAGATATATTAGAAAACACCCGTGATATCGCGGGTCTGTGACTGAATTTAAAAATATAACTATGCGTAAGCCTTATTTTAGTATTGGTATTGTCATCTGATAAAGTCATGCCGATTATAAGATGCACAGTTTTTTCTGCTTTCAAAATCTTTCTGTTTGAACCTGTCGACCTGGAACGTATCAATTATTGGTAATATTAATTATTTGGAAAACAAAAGGGCCTGGAATGGAGTATTTTTTTATCAACAGTATTGTCGTATAAATGAGTTCTAAATAAAGTTGAATTCTTTAATTCGCTGTTTTACGGCATTCCGGCTAACAAATTGAAAACTGTACCTATACGCCTTATCCTAAGTCCAGATTTTTAGTATTCGTATTGTCATCTTAAAAAGTCATACTGATTAAAATACTACAATCGGAAACAATGTGACGATGATTGAATTTAGTAGTGTCAACCCTATGATTATGACCCGTGTATATAGCAAAATCCTGAATACACCATGTGGTGCTGCATCTGTCAGATGCGGAACGTACAGATAAGGTAATAGGTAACAACTGAATATACTATTGTTATCGGTATCAGATTCAACCTGGAACTTGTTAATTATTGGCAATATTAATTATGTGAAAAACAAAAGGGTCTGGAGTGGTGTAATTTTTAATCAACACCATTGTCCTATATTAGCTATATATAAAGTTGAATTCTTTGATTTGTCGTTTTTACCCCATGACGGCTGACAAGTTTGACCATGTTATTTTGGTATTATAGATGGTCACACATAATGAGAGGAAGATCACTGTTTAGTTTGATGTCAATTTGTCCAAGGTCCAGGACACAGCTTATAAAACTCTGATCTGACATTAAAGGTTGCCAAATTGTCCAGGACAAGTGAAAGTCATTCTTGGATAAGTATAAAAGAGGGGTGAAAGATACCAGAGGGACAGTCAAACTAATAAATCAAAAATAAACTTGACAATGCTATGGCTAACATTGAAAAGGGTATACAAATAATATTAATAGTACACAAGCCACAACATAAAAACTAAAGACTAAGCAACATGAATCCCACCAAAAACTGAGGGTGATCTCAGGTGCTTGGGATGGGTAAGCATATCCTGCTCCACATGTGGCACCTGTCATGTTGCCATGATATTAAAAACCCGGTAAATATTTTAATTTATAATTATAGGAAGGGAGGACATACATATTGGTTTTGTGGTTATCTCAAAGGTCAAGATTATATTTACTTAAAGTATACTAAAATTTACACAGAAGTATGAAAAGTTGTTTCAAAAAACTAAACCAAATACTTCATATTGGATTGCTAGCTCACTTAGAAATATTGTTAGTCACATACAAGTCAGAAAAATAATCTGAAAGTAAGCAGAAACAAATATACCATCAGCTTTTTTTCTTTATATTTGATGTCTGGTATTACTTGTTCACATCTTTGCTGTTAACTTGTCCTTGATATGCATTAACTATTGCCATCAGAATCTTGTAATTAGTCCCATAGTAGTCCAAATAAAACCCCAGAAGTTGCCAGTTAACTGTGACCACACTAGACCAAATGCAGAGGGAAATTGTTAATCTACAATTCTTTTGTGATAAACTATGATTTGCTGCAGAGGATCTTTATGGAAATATGCAATTTGATCACAAGCACTCGGTCTCACCTAAGCTTCCCAAATTTTAATATGTTGTTACTGATGACAAAATGGAGGTCAAGTTCAATAATGGCGATTTTGACTTTTACCGTTCAGGAGTTATGGTTCTTGAAAGATTGAAAAATGGAGTTTCCAGTCGTGTCCGTGCATTTACGCATGAACTGTTCTACCTACGCTTCCCAAATTTTAATATGTTGTTACTGATGACAAAATGGAGGTCAAGTTCAATAATGACGATTTTGACTTTTACCGTTCAGGAGTTTGTGGTTCTTGAAAGATTGAAAAATGGTGTTTCCATTCGTGTCCGTGCATTTATGCATGAACTGTTTTACCAAAGCTTCCCAAATTTTAATATGTTGTTACTGATGACAAAATAGAGGTCAAGTTCAATAATGACGATTTTGACTTTTACCCTTCAGGAGTTATGGTTCTTGAAAGATTGAAAATGGTGTTTCCAGGTGTGTCCGTGCATTTTCTCATGAACCATTCAACCAAAGCTTTTGAAATTTTCATATGTCGTTGCTGATGGCAAATTAGAGGTCAAGTTAAATAATGACGATTTTGACTTTTACGATTCAGGAGTTATGGTTCTTGAAAGATTGTGAAATGGCGTTTCAATTCACGTTGTTGCATTTACTCATGAACCATTCAATCTAAGCTTTTCAAATTTTAAGATGTTCATACTGATGACAAAATGGAGGTCAAATTTGATATTGACGATTTTCACTTGCACCATTCATCAGTAATGGTTCTTGTGATATTGCCAGGACACAAATAAATATTAATAAATCCGGTTTGCTGTCGTTGTGACAGCCTCTTGTTGTATGTTTGTGCATAATTAAATAAAGATTAGTTTTGGTTAGTTATCTTGAATAATCTCGCAGTGAATATATGTATTGTCCCATTCTAAAAGCCAGGACGGGTTTGTAAAGACCGTTTTACATACACTTGAAATATTGTGTCGTTGGGAACTAGGTTATACTGCAGTACTAAGATTATGCATGGATGAGGAAATAACCTTTCAACCTTCCACATTTTTTGTGTGTCACTCAGATTTTCCAGATGACTGCACTATCTAATTGCAGTTTAAAAGAAACACACTTTTGAGAGTACCACTTGAAAAGCCATAACAACAGATGAACTGTTTACCTCAAGCTTTTAACCTATTCATCATGAAATTTGCTTTGTACTAGCTCCCATGAAACGATCCACAGGAACATAAATAAGTCCATTCAAATCCTTATAAGACTGCCAACAAGTCTCGCTCATCAATAATGTTTTCTTAGTGGATATAGCAGTAAATACGTCCCAATCATAATTTAGTCGTTTGAATGACTGCTGCAGTGTCTTTTCTTTAAAACAAAAGCTAAGACTGATGTAAATGAAGGTAAAGAAGGCTTGCTGTCAATTTTGACAGCCTCTTGTTGTATTTTTATGGCCCATCTACGATAGTAGAGGGCATTACTAGTATATTTTCTGGTCTGTCCGTGCGTTCGTTCATCCGTCCGTTTGTCTGTTCGTCTGTCGGTCCCTCTTCAAGTTAAAGTTTTTGGTCAAGGTAGTTTTTGATGAAGTTCAAGTTTAATCAACTTAAAACTTAGTTCACATGTTCCCTATGATATGATCTTTCTAATTTAAATGCTAAATCAAAGTTTTCCCCCAATTTCACGGTCCACTGAACATGGAAAATGATAGTGTGAGTGGGGCATCCGTATTCTATGGACACTTGGTCAAAAGCTCCTTAGAGCTTGTGTTGCTTATTTGTACTTATGACGAATCAAAATAAAGTATTCTTACCCCCCCATTTGGTAATTTTAAAGGAAATTTTGCCGTTTATGGTTATTATCATTAATACTATTATAGATATAGATAAACTGTAAACAGCAATAATATTCAGCAAAGTAAGATCTACTAATAAGTCAACATGACCAAAATGGTCAGTTGAACCCTTGAGGAGTTTTTGCCCTTTATAGTAAATTTTTAACAATTTTCATTTATTTGGTAACCAAAATAATTTCCTCTGTAACTAAAGGGCCAAGTTCATTACAGATAGAGAAATTTGTAAGAAGCAAGAATGTTCAGTAAAGTAAGATTACAAACGCATCACCATCACTTAATATGCACATATACCAAGGTGAGCGACACAGGCTCTTAAGAGCCTCTAGTTTTCATATGAATAGAATAGAATAGAATATTTTTATTTCCCAAATTACGGGGCCCATAAAGGGCATAAAATCAGATACAATTGATTTACACAATTGGTAACAACAACAATAATAGAGGCATATACATATATATTTGGAATATAAGCATTGGTCAGAATCAAGCTAAACACCACATACATATTGTGAATATGTAAAAATATTGAAGACCCGTTGGTGACTTCTGTTGTTGTCTGTTCTATGGTCGGGTTGTTGTCTCTTTGACACATTCCCTATTTCTATTCTCAATATTATATGTTGCAATTTCCCTGTGTATAGTATGTAGCTTCCTAAATGAAAATATAAAAAACCCATATGACTCTAGGCAACTAAATAATGGTTGATAGTCATTCCAACAGATGAAATGAAATAGCACGGGAAAGTTTTGTTAGAAGTATAAAAAAGACTTTAAGCATGTATTTTTGCATCTTCGCTAGCCAAGGGTTACGATCCACTCCCGTCCTTAGAGTCTAAGAGAACGGGAGTGGATCGTAACCCTTGGCTAGCGAAGATGGTATTTTTGATGGAATTTCAGATTAAAACATATTTTTTCTAGTCTTATGCTAGCCTTTTTTATACGACCGCAAAAATTAAAATTTTTTTGGTCGTATATTGGTATGATGTTGGCGTCGTCGTCTTCGTCGTCGTCCGAATACTTTTAGTTTTCGCACTCTAACTTTAGTAAAAGTGAATAGAAATCTATGAAATTTTAACACAAGGTTTATGACCACAAAAGGAAGGTTGGGATTGAGTTTTGGTCCCAACATTTTAGGTATTAAGGGCCAAAAAGGGCCCAAATAAGCATTTTCTTGGTTTTCGCACTATAACTTTAGTTTAAGTAAATAGAAATCTATGAAATTTTGACACAAGGTTATGACCACAAAAGAAAGGTTGGGATTGATTTTGGGAGTTTTGGTTCAAACAGTTTAGGAATTAGGGGCCAAAAAAGGGCCCAAATAAGCATTATTCTTGGTTTTTGCACAATAACTTTAGTATAAGTAAATAGAAATCAATGAAATTTGAACACAAGGTTTATGACCACAAAAGGAAGGTTGGGATTGATTTTGGGAGTTGAGGTCCCAACAGTGTAGGAATTAGGTGCCAAAAAGGGGCCCAAATAAGCATTATTCTTGGTTTTCGCACCATAACTTTAGTATAAGTAAATAGAAATCTATGAAAACACAAGGTGTATGACCATAAAAGGAAGGTTTGGTTTTATTATGGGAGTTTTGGTCCCAACAGTTCAGGAATAAGGGGCCCAAAGGGTCCAAAATTGAACTTTGTTTGATTTCATCAAAAATTGAATAAATTGGGTTCTTTGATATGCCGAATCTAACTGTGTATGTAGATTCTTAATTTTTGGTCCCGTTTTCAAATTGGTCTACATTAAGGTCCAAAGGGTCCAAATTTAAACTTAGTTTGATTTTTAACAAAAATTGAATACTTGGGGTTCTTTGATATGCTGAATCTAAAAATGTACTTCGATTTTTTATTATTGGCCCAGATTTCAAGTTGGTCTAAATCGGGGTCCAAAATTAAACTTCTTTTTTTGTTTGATTTCATCAAAAATTGAATAATTGGGGTTCTTTGATATGCCAAATCTAACTGTGTATGTAGATTCTTAATTTTTGGTCCCGTTTTCAAATTGGTCTACATTAAAGTCCAAAGGGTCCAAAATTAAACTAAGTTTGATTTTAACAAAAAATAGATTCTTGGCCTTTTTTGATATGCTGAATCCAAACATGTACTTAGATTTTTGATTATGGGCCCAGTTTTCAAGTTGGTTCAAATCAGGATCCAAAATTATTATATTAAGTATTGTGCAATAGCAAGAAATTTTCAATTGCACAGTATTCAGCAATAGCAAGAAATCTTCAATTGCACAGTATTGTGCAATAGCAAGAAATTTTCAATTGCACAGTATTGCACAATAGCAATAAATCTTCAATTGCACAGTATTGTGCAATAGCAAATATTTTCAATTGCACAGTATTGCGCAATAGCAAGAGATATCTAATTGCACAATAATTGGAGTTATCTTTCTTTGTCCAAAATAGTAGTTGAATCAACTTAAATCATTGTTTCATTCAATATACAATGTATATTCACTTTTACTATCAACTGATAAATTAAAACAATCTTTACCATTCAGTGATCACTGTGTATCATCGCCACCGGAAATTGGGTACTAACGAAGCGGAGAGAAATAGAAAAAAAAGTAAACAAGTTAAGAAATCATTCACTTTAAGCCATTTCTACTCGTTTGATGAGGGTGTCGCTTAAAATTGATTTTCTGATATATAATTCTTTAAATTATACGGCCAATAAATACAAAATTAAGACAAGATTTTGTGTTATACTCCAAAACTTGCCACTTAGTACCGGAAAATTTCGAGCCCGATCGTCCTCTGTCGCCCCATTCTCAAGATATTGAACTGTTTTTCATTATTTTTCCAGACACGTTTTTAGATTATTATAGTGTGGCATCATATTTACTGAAATTTGTTGTCAAAAAGATGTTTTTAAAAGAATATGGACAAAAACATTGTTTGTTTATTGTACGGCGAATTGCAGAAAGTTGTACGGCGAATTGCAAAATAAAAACTTTTGTCTGTACGGCGTCTTGCAATATATTATAATTTTAAGAGGAAATTAATCACTGTTTTAATAATATCAAGTGGCGATATTTTGTTGATATCAAAGCTTTACAGGCTTACAAATATACAAATGACTTACTTATATAAATATTATTAAATATATGCCGTTAATTTCGTTCAGAAGTCGTCGTTGCGTACCGCTTTTCGACTTTGTACACAAAGGTTTTTTTCAACCATATCCAAATACATTCATATATATATATCGTTATACTCTAACGACTGTTGTCTTATTTGTTGTTATGCCGGCGTCACACATTGGCGTATAGAACGGCGTGCACCAAACGTACAGAGAAAATTGTCAAAGTCGGTTAGTTACACGCCAGAGGAACGCTGAGCAATCGTTAAACGCACGTTGCATAAGTTTGAAGTACGACGAAATACACATGTATACGCTTGGTAAACGCTACAACTCGAGCAAATTTTAATGCAGCGTAAAAATTTTCACCCAACTCAAGCCTATGTCTAGCGTATACCTGTACGCTACACGCACGTTATACATACGCTACAAGCGCGTTCAACGCGCCACAGATAAGTTTGATACACGCTAAGGACACGTTGTATACCTTTTGAGATCGTTCGACATTAAGTAAAACGTATGCGGGTGTGTTTGTTACAACACCCCATAATAGAACGTCCAAGATACGAACGGGACGCGTCTCGCTTGGGAACGCTTCTCGTACGCCCATTACACGCTTAGAGCTCGTTGTGCAGACATTACAGATATGATTGAAAGGTTGAATGCATCCAAAATTACTAGCGTATTGGCAGCGTACAAGATTTTTTTAATACGCCCGGCGTACGTCGGAGCTTTACGGGCGCTGATGTGTGACGCCGGTATTATGGTGAAATTTTGTAAGTTCAATAAAATAACCCGCCCATTCATCTTTTGTTGGTGCTAGGTTTTTTTTTAAATAAAAACAGTGGAGATGGGGTATGATAGCAAATAAGATAACTATCCATCAGGATCAAATAAAGTGTATGTATAAAAAGAAGATGTGGTATGATTGCCAATGAGACAATTCTCCACAAGAGTCCATAATGACACAGAAATTAACAACTCTATGTAACCGTACGGTGTTCAACAATATATGTAAGCAATTATATGCTATCGTACGGCCTTCAACAACGAAAACTCATATTTTATAGTCAGCTATAAAAAGCACCGACATGAAAAATGTGGAAGGATTCAAAAAGAAAACTAACGGTCTAACTCATAACAAAACAATTTATGAAAAACAACAAATATGATAGAGATGAACCAACGACAATCATTAAGCCGTTATTTAAAAACAAGGGGGATCCAAATAATTTGGATAATTACCGAGCTATTTGTCTTACATCGAATTTAGGAAAGGTGTTCACCTCTATACTTAATTCAAGACTTAATGCTCTGTCAGACGAGATCGGGATTATAACTGATGCCCAGGGTGGTTTTCGTAAGGGGTATTCTGTCCAAGATAGTATGTTTATCATGCATGCTCTAATTTCACTATATTTAAGTTCGGGAAAGAAATTATTTTGCGCTCTTGTAGATTTTAGAAAAGCGTTTGACACAGTGTGGAGGGTGGGACTATGGCAAAAACTATTAAAATATAATATTGGTGGGAAAATGTTTAAAGTTATATTGAGCATGTATACAGATATTAAGTCTTGTGTTAAAAATGGAGAACTGAAAACAGATTTTTTCCCGTGTGAGGTAGGTGTAAGACAGGGAGAAAAAATGTCACCTTTTCTCTTTGCCTTATACCTTAATGACTTGGAGGAATATCTGGATGAAAACGCTGTGGATGGTCTAAAATTTATTAATGGAAAATTTACAGAGAATCTTGATTTGTACATCAAGTTATTTATTCTTCTGTACGCTGATGACACAATTGAGTCGGCAGAAGGGTTACAAAAAGCTCTGGATGTTTTTGAGCAATATTGTTTTGAGTGGAAAGTCACTGTTAATGTTACAAAAACAAAGATTGTAATTTTTTCAAAGAGAAAGTATAATAAGAATGTTACTTTTAAACTATGTAATGAAATTATTGAAATTAAAGATTCATATGTTTATCTTGGTCTGCTGTTTAATTACAACGGAAATTTCTTTCAAGCTCGTAAAAAATTGGTAGACCAAGCTCAAAAAGCACTTTATGCTCTTTACAAGAAGATACAAAATATCTCACTTCCGATTGATCTACAGCTAAAATTATTTGATGCGTTGGTGGTTCCTATTTTGACCTATTCCTCGGAAATATGGGGGTTTGAAAATAAAAATAATACTGAAAAGTTACATCTACAGTTTTGTAAGCGCAGTTTGGGTGTGCGATCATCTACGCCAAATTTTATGGTATATGGGGAACTTGGAAGATTTCCACTTGAACTGCAGATCAAGTTAAAAATGGTATGTTTTTGGCACAAGCTAGCAACAAATGATAAAAAACTATCGGGTAAACTTTATAAGTTACTTTGGTACATGCGTGAGCATGAAGGTAGTAATTTTAAGTGGTTTAACTATGTAAAATCTGTGTTCAATGATTGTGGCTTTTGTGAACTATATAGTTTTCCGGAGCAAGTTGATTATAATTATATTAAAATTAATGTAAGGCAGCGTCTCCAGGACCAGTTTATTCAAAAATGGTTCTCAGATATAAACAATTCATCAAGGGGGGAGTTTTATCTACACTTTAAAGAAGAGTTTTGCTTGGAAACATATCTGTTAAAATTAAGACGGGGGCATAGAGTAAACATATGTAAATTAAGGGTATGTAATACAAAGTTTCCCATCGAAACAGGAAGATGGAGAAATGTACCACGAAATGATAGGATTTGTCCACTCTGTAAAGCTGGTCTTGGAGATGTATACCACTATATATGTAAATGTACCAACTGTGAAGTTAAGGATTTAAGGGGGAAGTTCATACCTCCATATTATTTAAAATATCCAAATGAAAAAAAAGTACTTGGCATGCTTAAATATAGTAATAGTAATGTGCTGTCTAAGCTGTCAATTTTTATTCAAAAGGTAGAAAAGATGCTTGTCTAATTTAAAACTGTAATAAACACAAACTTATTTCTAAAGATGTATAATTTAAAAATGTATTCTGTTTGTATTATGAACTATGTTGTAATTAATATTGTGTATATAAATATGCTCCTGTTACGCAGTCTTCTGCGGCTGAGTTTTCTCTAATAAACTAAACTAAACCGAACCAGGGGATCGATAATTCGGACCTACACATAAAGTATGTGCTGGGTTAAATACGTTGTTAATATTTTATATTTCTGAAATGATTCATTTGTAAAAAGAAAAGTTAAGAAAATACTTTTTTGAAGATGTATAATTTAAAAATGTATTCTGTTTGTATTATGAACTATGTTGTAATTAATATTGTGTATATAAATATGCTCCTGTTACGCAGTCTTCTGCGGCTGAGTTTTCTCTAATAAACTAAACTAAACCGAACCATGGGATCGATAATTCGGACCTACACATAAAGCTGGGTTAAATACGTTGTTAATATTTTATATTTCTGAAATGATTCATTTGTAAAAAGAAAAGTTAAGAAAATACTTTGTTTTCATCGAAAGTAAGAAGAAATAAATCGTGAATTGTATTTAAAATTAATTTTCTTGTCAGTTTCTTTTTGAAAATATATATAATGTGCTTACATCTTAAATGCTGTGTCAAGCGAATGGTATTTCTATCTAATGCATTTTTATCTAATGCATAATTAGATGGTGGTGGGGGCAATAGAGGGTCCGTTAAAATGTTAACAACACCTCGATTTTGGCAAAAACAGTTAACAACAAATGTTAAATGCTGATAACAGTTAACAGCAACTTTAATTTACCCTTTTTTCCAAACAAACCCAAAAGGAATGAAAAGGGGATGCGCATATCTTCAATGTATTCAAAAGTTTGAAAACCACTGTACAAAGTCGCATAAATGCAAAACTCTCTAAAGGAATCTTTTATAAAGCTGACTAATTTTCAGAATACACACGCAAGTACCATATTTTCTTTATTGACACATGGACAGACAATTGAACGGATGGAAAAGCAGACGGAACAATTGACTCCGAGAAAAATTACTATATCATGAATAATCGAAAATGCTTCAAACAGCAAAATGCAGGATTCTTCTTGTTATGCGTATTGTTGAGTAAATGTTTTATTTCAATCAGTCGTAGCAAACTTGGGTTATCGTCATGACGTAGGAAACAGAAAGAAGGAGTGAATACTATAGGGCGCGAACATTATTTTTTTTTATGGCGGGGACTCTCATAAATTATGGTCACATCTCAGTGCTATTCATACAACTCATTGCTTACATGATTTTATTAAAAGGAATTAAGAAAGTTTACTGATTTTTATTATTAAATCATCAAAAGCAGTGTATTAATCAGAAAAAAAGTAACATGTAAGGTGTCACAAGTTGTAGCACTCTTTCATCTCCAAGTCCCAATTAAGAACTCTGAGCTAATATATAAAAAAATAGCCTTGGTCCTTCTTTACATTTCTGAAGTCTTAGACTAGCAAATTTGACATCAATTTGAGAACCAAGTCCTCATTTTTCTGCCTCTTCTACCAGGCCACACTGTTGAGTCATTTTACGAATTGCAAATTGAAAAGGTACTTCATTTTTCACAATTCCATTCAGGGACAATGTAACTTATTAAACATTCCATATACATCTGAATTATTTTCATCATAGGACCGACGACCAGGGTTTTAGCTGGGTATGAAGCGGCTCTTCCTTTTAACGTTTTGGATACATTACAAATAGAAGCCAGAAATGAACTACATTGGTTAGACGTAAAAAGGGGGCTTGGGATATCCCAAAACATGTTTAACACTGCCGCATGTCTTGCACCTGACCGTGGGCCAACTTGACTTTCCGTAACCTTTGCTATATAGTCTTGTATTTATTTCATTTTTTAAATTTTGGTTCATTTACAATTTTCAGGAAACAAACATTGAACTTCTACCCCCTTTTTCTAGTTGAATGATTGCTCACTTAGGAGACAGCTTCAGGTACATACCAATACGCAGTAACAAGTTTAACAAGTTAAGTTTCGCATTATGGCCATGGTGAATTTTCTAAATATGAAAGTTTTTGTACAATAAAATTGAATTTTAAATAGTTGAAGAATAATACAGCCTTCCTCGTGGGTTTATATGAACATTTAAATAGTTTTTAGCAGGTTGAACAAGCCCCATTTTTCAGTTTGACCGTCCATATTTTCTTATCCGTACCGCCATAGATTTAGAAATTTTGTATTGTTTTTCAACAAAGATTTGACGCTTGATCTTTTCAATTCAATTTTATGGAAAAACCAGCAGAAATGCATATGATTTTTGTTTACCTCTTGATAGATATATGTCTATGGTTCACAGGCACTCGGGTCAGAATGTTTTTTCCCTATATACCTTTATATAACACTATGGTTTCAGGAAAGGTATCACTCTAATTGATTGAAATTTTCCTTTGGATCAAATTTATGAGACCTTTGTGACATGTTCAACCCCTTATTTTGCAATATTTGGTATCAAATAAATGCTGATTGTTGCCATGGTTACACAAAAAAAGAGATTATATTTCACCCGGCACAATAACTATTGGAAATCAAATCTATGGACGATTCTCTTTCCATAAATATACACATGCATTACTCAAATACTAAGTCATATTTGTTAGGAAGGAAGGGAAAGAGGGTGTTTAAAAATTATGAGTGTCAATTTTAAGTTTTTTTCCTAACTGTGTATTGCCACCCTAGTGCACAATTTTCTCGCTGCGTTGGGTTGTTTTCTTCTATTTGGTTGGGCTTTTGTTTCTTTGACATTTTCCCCATTTCCATTCTCAATTTTATTAAGGATTTACTAACTCAAAATTTTTAAAGACAGTTACATATATATACTGTTTACGTCACTCCTTTGCGGAAGCAACGTAAAGAAAGAGATGGACAGCAAATGTTAATGTGATTCTTGTAAATAACAGTTAACAGAGAAAATGATGTCATAAACAGTGAACACGTATTAAGTAACCGATAACAGGAATCCGAATTTCAAATAAACAGTTAACAACATTGCAAATTTTAACAGAACAGATTACAGACAGTGGATTAAAAACATTTAACAGTTTAAATTCATCTCAGAATGAGATATCAGTTTTAAACAAAACCTTGAAAAGGGCAAACAGTTTAACATAAAAAGGTATCCCCCCGTTAGATATTTGAACTTGAATACTTTATTTTCTTTGAAACGACGGTAAATACATATTCTAAAATTAGCAAGTTGCCATACAGTTGAAAACAAGTTGCCATACAGTAAATTTGTCAACACGAGCAAGTTGCCGTACCCTAGACTTTATTTTTTATGGTCTATATTCTTTAAAATACATCTTTTTGGCAATAAATTTCAGTAAATATGATGCCACACTATAATAATCTAAAAACGTGTCTGGAAAATAATGGAAAACAGTTCAGTATCTTGAGAATAGGGCGACAGAGGACGATCGACCTCGAAATTTTTCGGTACTAAGTGGCATGTTTTGGAGTATTACACAAAATCTTGTATTAACTTTGTACTTATCGGGCTAATAAATTGAAGAATTATATATCATAAAATCATTTCTTAAGCGGCACCCTCATCAAATGAGTGGAAATGCTTTAAATTGAATGAATTCTTAACTTGTTTACTTTTTTTTTATTTCTCTCCGCTTCGTTAGTACCCAATTTCCGGTGGCGATGATACACAGTGGTGATAACAAGCGCTTTATTTTACATTTTAATATTTTATGATGTATTTAAATGAATAGTTATTGTTGCAAACTCCATTAGAAATTTGAATTGAGATCAGTTTTGGAAAAAGGGAAAAAGGGGGGGGGGGGGTGGTAATTTTTTCTCATTTCAGATTTCATAAATAAAAAGAAAATTTCTTCAAACATTTTTTTGAGAGGATTAATATTCAACAGCATAGTGAATTGCTCAAAGGCAAAAACAATATTTTAAGTCTCATTAGACCACATTCATTCTGTGTCAGAAACCTATGCTGTGTCAACTATTTAATCACAATCCAAATTAAGAGCTGAATCCAGCTTGAATGTTGTGTCCATACTTGCCCCAACCGTTCAGGGTTCAACCTCTGCGGTGGTATAAAGCTGCGCCCTGCGGAGCATCTGGTTTTAATGTGGAGTAGCCTTTCGGACTGTAGAATATATCTTTATTAAACGTTTCTACTATGGAAATGCACAGATGTAGCGAAATCCCTGCACCGAAAACAAATCTCATATCATATAAACAATGAATACTTGAATGATATTTAACTAAGTTTGTAAGTGTTGAGATATATTTTATTTGATATATGCGTGACATTTAACTAGGTTTGTAAGTGTTGAGATATATTTAATTTGATATGTGCAGTTGTTTCCACCGGCTTATTCGATAATATTAAGCATTTAATGATATACATACTGACATCAAAGATCAGATTGAGGGGTTGAGAATGCAGCAAGTTATAGCACAATTGAATTCGTAAATCATACTAAAATATGTGATATATAAGTTCAGGAGAGGGTAAAACAATGTGATATATAAGTTGAGGAGAGGGTAAAACAATGTGATCTATAAGTTCAGGAGAGGGTAACATAATTGTCTTTGTGTTGATATCATTGACCTTTGCCAAAGTATTGTGTCAAAATAATACACTTGGCGAAACTTTTGCATAATGCCAGAATAAATTGAATGTTACAGTTAGAATAGGAACCAAGTCTAGAGTGAAAATCAACATTGCAACTTTATTGGTGCATGTGGTATGTCTTCATGCTATCTGCAACTGATAGCTCACATTTAAGATTCTTGTACACAACTTTTGTTTGAAAACAATCATATAAGAGAGTGAAAAACGCAATGCAATGTGGTCTTTGGAAATAACAATACAGATAAGATAGTGAAACGCGTAAATAAAATGATGTCGACTGAATTAGTAGGTTCAGCGAATTATGCCATAGAAGTAAAAGTTCGACAATCAAATCGTTTTGGTTTTTTTTATAATTAAAGTCTGTGAAGTTTTTATTTTTTTTTTTATTGAAAATTCATGTGCGTTTCAATCGTGTCAAAGACATCCATGTGGTATTATAATGCAAAGTTCAGTTCAATAATATTTTTCATTTATATAATACGGTCTTTCAGTCAATACATTTTCCAGAGATTGTAAAAAATACTGTCCATTTTCGCTATTTGCCCTAAACGCTCCTCACTGGTCCCTGTTGATAAGTGAATCTAAGAAATGTACAAGTTGGTTAGAATTATACTTGATTAACTAGACGGGTTTTCGGAGACATATCTGTGCAAAACAAGACAATATCCTTATATATGATCATATATATATAATCCGGTTTTATATTTGGCATAAAAAAGTAAAAATTGACAAGTAATGGGAATTTTATGTTTAAGAACATCAACAATGACATTTAACGAAGCTTGTATGTATGACATACAATAACTAACAACATTTTATTCATTTAGCTCATCATAGGGTCAACATATGCATAGAAAAATATGGACGCGATATTATCTCCAAAATGAGCATTTTCTACATTGAGTTGAATAATCTTACATCGTTTTCAGTAGGAAATTTAAACCAGATCAAAGTAAATTATAAATGTCGGAATATGTCTTTGGTAAATCCTTTTGACGTTAACGACGTCATATAACAGATAACAGCCAAACGGACTACGCTGAAAGGGGAGATAACTCAACGCTACATCACAAGCACCATAGTCTGTTGAAGGTTTAATGATCAACGATCAAATGTCATTTGTTTGTCGTTAACTTCTTTAATAAGCACAAAATCTTTTAAAGCTCTAGGCATGGGTAAACATTCTAAATTTTGAACTATTTTATATCCTAGACTTTTACGTATACATTTACGACAAAGCTGTTGAAGTGAGGTAGCTGTCTGCATCTTTTTACGAAGCCATTGTACCACATCCTCTTGGTCAGTTACCAACCGCGATGGAATATAGTTCGTGTAAATATGGACTCTTGCTGTAAAGTCAACATAACCGAATGTCGCAAGTAGTCTACATATTTCAAAATGGCCCTTTTCTGCTGCTATTTGAAACAGAGACTTGTAAACTCCATTGGAGAAATACTTTCCTGGTTGTTCAAGATCACAGTTATGCTTTATCATGAGCCGAATCACTTCAATTTTATTTGTTGCAACACCGTCAAAAGCAGCCGTTTCTCCTTGATGATTATATATATCATGACGACTTCCGGCTGCTAAAAGCAAGTCGACAACATCAGTATAATTCCTTTTTATCGCGATGTGTAGCGCTGTATCTCCTGTTTTAAACTCTCGTCTGTTCAAGTCACATTTAGCTTTGATCATTCGTGAAACAACGTCTTTATGATTGTAACAAACGGCCTCCATTAAGGGGGTTCTTCCCCAGTAATTCTGAACATCTATTAAACTCCCAGCAGATATCAAAATGTCTATAATTTCTGCACACCCGTTTCTTGATGCGTAATGCAACGCCATATCGCTATTTCTATCCGTAATGTTCAAGTTACAGCATGCCCTGATTAAGCGCAGGACTGCATCAGTCTTGTTATTCCTTACAGCCTTCATCAATGGGGTTTTGGAGGTGATATCTTGGGTGTTAACGTCAACACCACGTCGAATAAGCACGTCAAGAATCTGGCAGTAGCCATCGTCTGCAGCGTAATGACAAGGGGAATTACTGAACGTGTCTTTGGCATCAAGCTTGGCCCCGCCTGCAATAAGCAGCAACATACACGCCATTTTGTGTCGTAAAACTGCAAAATGTAGTGCTGTTCTACGGAGAGTCCCTGTTGTTTGGTTGACATTACATTTGGATTCAATCAAATACTGCAACATATAAGTATATCCTCTATAGGACGCTAGGTGTATTGGGTAAAGATCGGCATGGTTCTTTTTCCTTACCTCAACAAATTTTGCATTCAAGTCTATTTTGTGTTGAGCTACCAGCCGCTTTAAAACCGTTAATTCGTTGTTTAGAACCGCGTCGTAGAACTCTATACCTGCCATTTGCACACGTAGCAACATTGAAATGTTATGTTAGTTTTTTGTTATCTATAATTTTCAACAAAACACTGTAAAAGCATCCTTTTCAAAGAACGAAAATGTCCGTTTATTCTCACTTCTGTGTATTTCAAAATGGCGTCTAAAATATAATGTTTTGTCGATGACGCACACTGCAATATTATAATTTATAATAAAACCATCACGCTTTACAGCAACTCATCGATCGTAGAAAATCAATCGGAAAAGGGGAGAAGACCTAGTCACGTCAGCTTCAGCAGCGGTTCCATCGAGTTTATACTATTGATTATCTGTCATCATACAGTTTGCAGTATAACCATGCTTACTTGGGAAAAACCAAAATTATTTATCACAAAAAAGGAAAAATAATATTAACACAAAATATTAGCAAATTGAGATAAAAGTTCTGATTATAATTATGTTGTTGTTAACTGTCCCGTTGGCGTAAATATACCCTTATTCTATAAACTTAATTATAATCATTAACAAATAAAACCGAGAAGAGCACTGTAGAGAAACTAACTATGCTGAACGATAATCATGTAAATAACTGAAAAATAATTAAAAGAAATGTAGCATGAAATAATTTGAAAAAAATAGATATTTATTTTTACTTGGATTTCAAATAATATATATGTTGGACGGTTGAGGGGTCAAGTTCGATATTGACGATTTCAGACCTCATTTCACTCTTGCCGTTCAAGAGTTATGGCCCTTCATCGTTTAATACATATACGTATTTAAATATATGTGTCTTGTTATAAATCTGACTATAAAAAGCCTATTGTTAAATTTTTGTTTGTTAAATTATTTATTTTCAATTTCATTCATATAAAAACGTTTCAGAAAATGTATTATGCATCAAAGGTTGAAATGACTACACATAAGATGTTTGTTTGACAAGCATTTAGGCTTTTGTACATTTAGAAATTATTTGATAATCTGTGATAACATTCATATTTATTCTACACATTTAAAAAAATTTAACATTCCAATGTGTTTTAGTTAGAGAAGTAAAAGAAACTTTATACTAAACTTCTTTGTGAGAGTAAAGTGTGACGTAAACGAAGGGAGTATAGGTCATTAAACATATGTTTCTGTTTTCCGGTTTATATCGTCATCAGGAATTAGACATATGAAAGAAACTTTAAAATGCTGAAAAACGCGATGCACAGGGCTTTATAGGTAAGTGTTATACCAGCACACGTTCAGTAATAGTGTACATTATTATACAGTTACTGTTATTGATTTACAGTTTTGTGTATTACACTCTGTATACATTTAAGTGGATTCTATTTATACCATTTCTTAAATGTCATACCGTATTAACACTAAAAACCAAACAGTCTGTATAAACATATGCGCAATATTACTTGGCAATATGGACAATCGGTTCATTCGAGGATTAGCCATCCCGCCGTTGTCGTCCGATAACTTTCCTGCAGCCGCAATATCAATTTCGATACACCGATTTTTTTTACTTGTTAGAGGAAGTGCTGGGTCTGTGAGAGTTGCTCACCTTTTGCTCTAAGATTCATCAAAACAATTCTTTTCCTTATTCTCTCATCATCAAAGTACGTCAAAGCCATAGAAACTAATTTTTGATTGAAGCTAATTAATGAAAGTTACACACGCCACTGTTCTGTAGAATTCAGTATGGACTGTCTAGGGAAGAAGCTCTGAGGCTGACCTTTTTTTTTATGTACAAGTTACTATGACACATGTAAAACGACTCAGCTACTCAAATTCGACTGTCTTTGTCCACATCGTGGTCCAATCTCCCTGTCATCGTATTATAATACGATGGCTACATGACGGCATCACGAGGGTTTCACGTAGTCTTGTGGCTTTCCTAAGACGATCGGGCAGCTTCTTCTTTCCTACGTATTGTCTTCGTGTGTCCATCTGGTTTCAATTCGGGACAGTATGACGCAGGCATTGAGGAGTCACTGATGGTTTTGATAGTTGATTTTGTATTTCTGATAATTTTTGCTGTTTTGCTGTAGATTTTGTATTGCTAATCATTGTTGTTGTTAACAGGTTCGACGTTTCTATTGTAGATTTTAAGATGATAAGTAACCACCTGAAAATCGGCATTCAAGGGTAAGAAAATAACTTTATGAGTCATCCAATAGAATCGACCACCGAGACATGTATTTAGTTCTTGTATAGCTGATCCCTTTTGACTTTAATAGTGTCTAACTATCTATTACATTTTATGCGGTGCTTTTACTCGAGAACAACAATTATAGGTCAAAGTACGATCTTAAACAAGGACCCTATATAAATAACGAGAAACGAGAAACACTTATGAACCGCATCAACAAACGACAACTACTGACCATTAGGTTCAAATATGTCTGCTTGATTTTTTTCACACATTATTGTCAAGATATTTGAATTTTAAGCGACTGTCATACAAGTGAGAGGTTAAGCTAGCCATAAAACTAGGTTTAATCCACTATTTTTCTTAGAATGTCCTTTACCAAGTCAGGAATATGGCAGTTGTTATCAAATAGTTCGTATCTATGTATGTTGCATAGGCATTTGTTTTGTTGCACTTAAGTGTTTCTGTTGTTCCCTTGTTTTCCCCTTATAGTTGATGTGTTTCAGATTATCGGAATTCCAATGGGGACTAACTGTGCACCACTTATTGCGGACCTCTTTTTGTATTGTTATGAGTTACAATTTATGACAAAAATAAGCAAAGACCCATCAAAACAACATCTGATAAACAAATTTAATAATACTTTTAGATATTTGGATGATATTTTGGCTCTCAATAATGACGACTTCAGTATGTATATTAATGAAATTTATCCTGCTGAACTTACTTTAAATAAAGCTAATACTAACAATGACCACTGCCCTTTCCTCGATCTTGATATCTATATCACTAACGGAAAGCTGAATACTAAAATTTATGATAAAAGGGATGATTTTTCATTTCCTATCGTTAATTACCCGTTTTTAGATGGTGACGTTCCCTTGTCTCCATCTTACGGTGTTTATATATCTCAACTTGTACGATTCGCTCGTGTATGTAACAATGTTTTAGATTTTAACGAGAGAAATTTATGTATTACTGAAAAATTATTACACCAGGGTTTTCGATATCACAAACTAGTCAAAACATTTACTAAATTTTATCATCGGTATAAAGACATCATTCGTAAATATAGCTCAACATGCAGACTTCTTATACGTTCAGGTATTTCACATCCAATTTTTTATGGAAATATTCTTTATAAAGCACAAAGGTGTCAGTATTCACCTCAGAAACTTAAAAAACCTTTGAATAGACTTATTAAGAAGGGATATAATTACGATACTGTTGTCAAGTCATTAAAGATTGCATATTTTGGCGTTAATATTGAGTCACTGATAAGGTCTTTGCGTCGGAACTAAACACATTTATTCTAAAAACAGTTGTTGGCATGACACGGGTTATGTTCTTCTCATATATGTTATGATGGTATGATACTAAACCCCTAACGGGAAGGATTGTGCCTGATGTACATATGATGAAATCATAATCTTTCAGTCAGTTTAATTGAAGTCTGGAGCTGGCATGTCAGTTAACTGCTAGTAGTCTGTTGTTATTTATGTATTATTGTCATTTTGTTTATTTTCTTTGGTTACATCTTCTGACATCAGACTCGGACTTCTCTTGAACTGAATTTTAATGTACGTATTGTTATGCGTTTACTTTTCTACATTGGTTAGAGGTATAGGGGGAGGGTTGAGATCTCACAAACATGTTTAACCCCGCCGCATTTTTGCGCCTGTCCCAAGTCAGGAGCCTCTGGCCTTTGTTAGTCTTGTATTATTTTAATTTTAGTTTCTTGTGTACAATTTGGAAATTAGTATGGCGTTCATTATCACTGAACTAGTATATATTTGTTTAGGGGCCAGCTGAAGGACGCCTCCGGGTGCGGAAATTTCTCGCTACATTGAAGACCTGTTGGTGACCTTCTGCTGTTGTTTTTTTTTATTTGGTCGGGTTGTTGTCTCTTTGACACATTCCCCATTTCCATTCTCAATTTTATTCCCTCAGTTTCAGTTTGTGGCCAGGATTTGTTGTCTCTCAATCGATTTATTACTTTTTAACAGCAATATATCACTGTTACCTTTATTCGATCAATATGCTTCACATCGAAAACTTAAAACGGCTACTAAACCACCCGTATCATAGCTACGAGCTAACTCTCATTTTCACGAATGTGACCTATCGAATTAGACTTATCACCGGGTAATTACATTATCAATACGACGAGAGCGACATTATAGGCAGGATCTACTTACCCATCTGGAGCACATCTATTTCCTCCGGTATTGGGTTTTTTTTTGGTATTTTGTTTACTGCTGGGTTTTGGGTCGCTTTACATTTTACCATGACATAGTCCGCCTGTTTATGTCTTACTTGTTTAATGTCCTACTTGTATCATTAGCATCTCTTTTGAATTCTTGAAACAGAATTACAACGGAAGTTTCAACGTTTCTATAAGGTTTTAACCCCGCTGTAACGATGAAAGACGAATCATGATTATAAAAGTTATTATGCGGAGTAATTAAATTTATTTCACAAGAGTCAAACTCCCCGGCAGTTCTAGCTCCTGTCTGCATACTACTCAGCACTAGTGGGGACGAGTTTTTGATTTGATTGAACTAACTTTTTTATTGACTTAAATTAAAACGTTTGATATATATGTTGCATATTAATCGATTTTGTTAATATTTTTCCTAAAGTTTGCACGTCCATTTTTTTCCGATGTTCAAATAACAATCAAAATCGACTGTCATACAAGTGAGAGGTTTAGCTAGCTATAAAACCAGGTTCAATCCATCATTTTCTGCATAAGAAAATGCATGTTCCAAGTCAGGAATATGACAGTTGTTATCCATTTGTTTTATGTGTTTTATATTTTGACTTTGCCGTTTGATTAGGGACTTTCCGTTTTCAATTTTCCTCAGAGTTCAATATTTTTGTTATTTTACTTTTTTTAATAGGGATGATGCACGAAATGAATCAGCTGGTTTGGATTTTCATTCTTGAAGGTAAAGACAGGTCTTTAATACCCTCTTGTGAATGAAAATCCTCGAAGCAATATGCGTGGTGTAGGATTATATGAATTGACAGGTTCATTTTATCTTTGGATAATTTACGGAGAATTAGAGTGTTTCGGGGACATATACAGTCATCAGGAAAATAAAGAGAGCTTTGCACGTGTCTCCATAGCGATGTTTTAAATCAATTATACTCAAAACTCGAATCGCATATTGTGCTCGTCGCTTGCTCATCTAAGTGATAACATTATAAGAAAACTCTCTGTTTTCTGTTCTATTTATTATTTCTTTTTACCAATGTAAAACTCGTGCTAAATTTGTTATTGTTTAGTCAAACTAATATAACTCATCCTGAGAATGTTATGTACAAATTTCTCAAAGATAACAGGCTTAACAATTGGTTAGTCGTCATCCGTTTCGTCTACATACGACTCATCAATGGCGCTCTAATCAAAACAGGAAGAAGAGATAAATAGGAGTTGAAGAGCATGTAATACGTTTAAAGGTGTTTAAATGGTTAATAATATAGAAAAAGAAATATGTATCATAAGTTGTTTAACAATTATATATGAATTATTTCATTTCAGATGAAATTTTTCGTAACAGTTTGTAGACACCACAGTTATTACATGTGAATTTATTCGTGTCAATTGTGCTTGTATCAGCGTGTCAATATAATGGTGCTTGTAATGAACACAACTACAGTATTAAATAGAACCAATCTTACTGTCATTTATGATTATTATGGACCAGCTCTTACAAGTTTTTTCGCTGTTTGGTTGATTATCATAATTTTATGTTCTATAATAGGAAACATTCTTGTGATGTTAGTGATTCTGTTGGATAGCAAAATGCGCCACGTGCACAACCATATCAATTTGTTTTTGTTTAATCTTGCATTGTCTGATGTTATGACTGGGTTGTTTGACGCTCCAGTGTCTCTCTACACACTCACACAAGAACATTGGGATTTGGGAGATTTTCTATGCAATGCGAATCTTTTTCTAAACGCAACATTTTTGTTCACATCCGTGCATAGTTTGATGTACATTAGTATCCATAAATACATATCCATTAGGCGTCTATCTGATTGTAATACAACTCCAGTTGGTAAATGCGCATGTTATACCATGATTTTAGCGTCGTGGGGATGGGGTATTCTCTTTGCTCTCCTCACTACTTTTTACCTAAGCGCAGCAGAATACAAAGCTAAAACTATACAGTGTGGGCCAAAGTACACAATTTTTAATATAAAATCATTTGCACTATCTTTTGGAAATTTAATGTTGAACTTTGTGATACCTCTCATTATTATGGTAATTATGTATTCGAGGATATACTTCGTAATAAAGGATGATGCAGTATTTCGACGCAAGTCAACAACACAACAAAAAGATATTAGGAGCCGTTCTGATACAAAGGTTGTAAATGAAAAAGCTGTAATTCATACCTTAGTAATCGTTTTAAGTTGTTTTATTATATGTTGGCTTCCATACATGTTCTACACAAATTTCATATTTTTCACAATTGACAGAAAGACAATTCCAGCTTTCTTGAATCCTTTGGTAAGTAAAACTAATGCACTATGTGTTCTGGGAATTTTAGCAATATCAATTTATAAACCCAACGCAAAGGCAGATTCAACGTATTTCCATGGGAGAATCATTTCTCTTTATGATCCGAATGGTTTATCGAGTCGTGAAACTCGACATGTGCTAAGTATTTTGAATTTTTGGAAATATGTAGTCCATAAAACAAAAGCTAATAAAACTAGTCATGTTCCTTGGAACAGACAATTCACATTTCCTTATGTAGAAAATAGTGAATTTAATTTGATGTTATGGTTAGCTTATCTTGTTTTTTGTTTGACAGTCGCATACAGATCCATTATATTGACAACAGAGTGTGGTGAACAAAACAAATTTATTACATTTCTAGTACCGTTTTGATATTTTCGACCTTCAAACACTTATGTTGTAACTGCATAAGGCAACATTGAAGTTTGGTGATTGTTCTGTTGCTACCATGATTTTAAATATTTTATAATTGATCGATATGCTAAATGATTGAACGAAAAATTTGATAGATTGATTGATTGATTGGCTGGTCGTTGGTGATTTAAAGGCGCGTTGCACACAGCGACTGTATCGCGTTGAGATCACAGTTTCGATATAACACAATTTAGACATGAGAAAAGTTGGCAAAATATCCATAACAATGATTAAACCGTTGATAAAAACAAGTCCATAACTATACTGTATAATATCAATATATCATTTATAGTGTTAACTGTGTAAGAAAAAAACCCATTACAGACGCCATTTTGTCTTAGCTGCAGTAAGTTTAAGATTTATGAATGATGGAAATTATATTTCAGGCTTATTGCTTTGGGTTTTCCAGCAGTGCTTGTAATCCAGTCATATATGCATTCAGGTTTCCAGATTTCAAGAACGGCTACTTGCAATTCCTGCGGAAGCTTTCTTGTCGAAAATCAAAAAGTAAGCTGTTTAATTAAAGTGTTTTAAAGTCATCAATTGATGAATATGACAAACGTTTGAATGTTGAATGCTGTTCCTCAATTTTTGATACTATTACCTATTATGTCTGTTTTGTTTTGTTCACACATCGTTGTCAATTTAAGGAGGCTCGCGGGTATAAGATTTTCAGAAAAAAAAATAAACTTTTATTACCTTTAGTAGTTGTTACTTTATCATGTGGTACAAAAATTATTCCAAAAAAACAATTCGTGTTGGCCCCAGGTGATTTTGAAAATGTTTATATCATGAAAAAAGCTCCAAATTATCTCCCTTTGGTGCAAAAATGCTATTTTTTTGTCATTAAAATTGAAATATCTTTTTTACTCATCGGTGACCTATATTTTTTATTATTGTTTTCAAGTAAACTATACATTAACTAAATAATTGTAAAATTTAAGCGATTTCTGTAATTAAATTCGTTTTTTATTTCGATATTACCTCTTTTTCTCCTATTAGTTCAACAGAAAAAAGTACCTTTACAAAAATGTATGCTTCTTTCGAAGTCAGATTGTGAGCGTAAATGATCGGTGACCCCCCTTTTTTATTTTATTTTTCTATTAGGTATAAGATAAAGTTCATTTATAGAAAAAATTGGCGAAATCTTATATTAAATAAAAAAATTTGATTTAGACCCGCGAGCCCCCTTAATGCAGTTTAATGCGACCGTCATCAAAGAGAGAGGTTTAGCTAGCTATAAAATCAGGTTTAGTCCATCATTTCCTACAGTAGAAAATATCTGTACCAAGTCAAGAATATGACAGTTGTTATCTATTCGTTTGATGTGTTTGATCTTTCAGTTTTACATTTGCTTATGGACGTTCCGTTTATAAATTTCC
>CM034353.1:1696025-1818118 GCA_019925275.1 Mytilus edulis | reverse complement strand
TCCATACTTGTTATAGTAAAATAAGTGACACTGGTTGTATGGAATATTAAATAAGTAAATCCCTATATATTCACTTCAACAACTTTGTTTGTCGTTCATTCATTAAGGGAATACTTACTTTAAGGTGCGAGTATGTCTGAAAATTAAGAGTGAACCGGAAATCACTTGGGAGAAAATGTAAAAATGTACTATATCGTCTTGAAAATAATATCCCGATAACTTGTTATAATAATTAGGTTAACGAATGATCATTTGTCGTTTAGAATTGTTCACCGAATTATCTCTATAATTTACAATTTTGTCATATTAATATATATGTCTGTTTGTATTGTCCACCAAATTATGTCAATACAACACAACTATGACTATGCGGTATGGGCTTTGCTCATTGTTGAAGGCCGTACGGTGACCTATAGTTGTTAATGTCTGTGTCATTTTGGTCTTTTGTGTATAGTTGTCTCATTGGCAATCATACCACAGGTTCTTTTTTATATGAACAACTTTCCTGCAAGTTGGAATGTTGCTAGCTATTAATCAGTATTTAGCCATCATTTATTTTCAGATATTGCCTGTTCTGTTGCTCGATGATGTACTTAGGTGAGATTTAGGACTTGGTGTCAAATTTGCGGACTCCTCGTCCCCCATATCAATACAGGGTAATATATTTTGCCTCATGATTTACGCTTTTTTCTTTTCATATAAGACTTCATTAGATTATAAAAGGTCATTTACCAAAACTTAAGCAGATTCTTGATTACATTCGATTTGAGACCTAAATAGTACAAACGCAAATAAAAGGTAAAAGTTCGAGTCAGCCTTTTCTTATTTTCCCTTTATGAATTTACCTTATTATTTTTTTTGTCAAAGCTTTTTTACGAAATGTTATAAGGAAATAAATATAAAGGCATATCCCTACAGTGTAAACTAGAGATTCCCATCATTTGATGTTAGCTTTACAAATTGTATACAGTACTAAATTAAGAGAAATAAAATAGACAATGGAAATGAGGAATGAGTCAAACAGACAACCACCCACCGACCAACGAGCAAAAAATAGCCGAAGGCAAACAATGGGTCTTCACTACAGCGAGAAAATCTGTAGGCGTGCTTCAGCTGGCCATATGTATATGATATAGTATGTAAACACAAACTATATTGCATTGCTACTGTTACTATGATACTAACCACAGTATATGTAATTCATGCATATTCGTGTTTTATTGTTTAAAAATTTCGATAACGACTGAAATTTAGATAATATATACATAACGCTATTATTGTGAATGACCATATGAGAAGTAAAGGCTTTTTTAAGGTTCCGTCTAAGTCAAATTAGCTTGTATTTGTTTGACATTATTAACACGAATATAAGGATGAAACTGTGACAAATTACATATCAATAGAATCAGAACATTGCATAGTATCTTTTAATGAATGTTTTAAAGTTCTAAATATCTCCAGGAAAAAATGTCCAGTCTTTGAAGTTCCAATTCTTTCAAAAAGTGTAGAATTTTTGTAAGTCCATAACTGACCTAAAATGACATTAAATTCAGAATTATATATTAATATGTATGACAACCATATATAAATTTGCATTTAAACAATGTCAATTGCAAGATTTTAAAAGTAAAGTAAAATAAATTTATAAAAATTTTGATGCCATTTTATTGGGACTACTTACATTGTGAAAGTGAAAGTGAAAGCAAAAGTGAAAGTGAAAGTTAAAGTATGGAGGCCAATAGTAAACATTAAAATTTATCAATTATATCAAATTCAGTTTAATTATAGTAGTGATTCGTCTGACTTTTAAAGTTGCAATATTTTGACATAATTTTGTGATGAACAGTTCAAATTGTCTTTCTAATGCACACCAAAGTTTAGGAAATTTAATGCCAAATATTTATAATTTCCTGAAAGTCTCAAAAAATTATATTTTCTAAAATATTACTTTTGTGCACAAAAACATCATGTTCAATCATTCAACTTCTTTCTGTGATGCATTTAGTTGGTGATATCCTTCTAGATCTCTTACAATTTCTTATTATTTGATTATAAGATCATTTACATGTTTTTACCAAATATGCCATTTTTGCATTCTTGTTGAAAGTTTTAGACCATGGAAGTCTCAAAGAATATGTATTTTTTGTAACTTTTGATATAAACAATGTATTATATAAAACATTTCTCATAATAAATACATGTTATTGGGACTTTGTTCATTTAAAAAAAAAGCATATTAAAACATTCCTAAAAGTCTCATAGACTCTTATTTTAATTAATTCTTAGAGAATGAACTCAAATAATTACCATCAACATTCCTTCTGTAAACTTTGTTTAGGTTCTCCAAACTTTATCAAGGTAGTATAATTTAACTACTTGTATTTGCGGCGTGTAGCAGTGAAAGTATCAACATGCAACTCTTGATAAACTAAAATGATACAAACACATAATTTTCAACAAATATAAAACCTAACATTTTACTATCATTGCAAATTGTTTGTCTGCTATAATTTCATTCATACAGATGATAAGAAGCATTTCACGTAATGTGGGAACAGTCAGCTTCATTAGCACCAATGTCAATACCATTTATAACATTTTTTTCCCCAAATTGTATCACATATTAGCTGGCAACTACTATTGGCGTCAAATGTTTTTACACCACCTCTAAAGATTAAAAACTGCAAATTTGTTTCCACTCTTTTCTGCATTTGTACAAACTATGTTTCAGTTTACAATTATATGTTTGTATTGATGTTTGCTTATGTGATAAAGCTTAACATGCTGGCAAGAAGGTCATGATCAGTGACATAGGAAAACATTGTTCAACTCTTTCTAAAAATATTTCATAGAATAAACGAGAAGCATTGGTGTAATAAATTTAAATATGAAGTTTGATACACACAAAAATAATTACCCTCAAAAAGGTTCTCCAAACTTTACCCTGGAAGGATAACCCAAGTTGGGATTTGCAGAGTGAAGCAGTGGAAGCATCAACATGCAACTCTTGACAAGCTGAAATAGTAAAAACACATAATTTTCTACAAATATAAATAAAACATTTAAAAGTCAAGAAATCTTGTAATTCTTTATTATAAAGAAGGAGAATTTGCATCTTTCAGACATGATTTTATTAAAATCAAATGTGGAATTATGATTTCATGTTATACAATTTGCAACCATCATTGATAGATAAAACAAAAAGAAATCTTACTACTTAAACAAAACGAACAGCTCTTTGTTATAACGGTAACTAGAGGCTCCTAGGAACATGAATATCTGACATGGAAACCATGACTTATTGCCATATTGGAATTAAGGGTGAATCAAGAAAATTAATTTGTCCTCCGATCATTTCTGCAACTCATATTTATAAAAATATAAATTTTTCAGATAATTGCCAAAAACTAAAAAGTGTTTTCAGGGACAAGAACCCATAAAAGTGTTGACTTGCTTTTCTGAAACCTTACATAAGGATAGAGTCATTGTGCTTATCAAACTTTACATCTTTCTTCTATTGTTTTGGTGAGGACAAGCATAGGTGTAAAACACATCATGTTTTATATCTGAGCTGAATTATAAATTGTGATGCATTTCAATGCAACTTATAAATATTGATAAAAGTATAAGATACTTTTGATATTATGAAAAGTGAAGAGTTTTAGAACTTAAAGTTAATCAAACTGGCCTCACATTAACTTTTTTTCATTGTGATATGTTATTAGTAGGATTATAGGAATCTTACAACCATGATAGTGTAAGATCAGGAAATCTCAACAACCAATGGCATTTTTTTATTGGTCTATAACAAGGTTTTAGCCAAATTGAAGAACAATAATATTTTCCCCAAGGGTCTTGAGAATTCATTATCTTGAACATACCACACATGTTTGATTATATTTGTCAATTTTAACTACATCAAGATGTATGCGTTAGGAACAAATTGATTGTTTGGTTGAAATGTCATAGACAATGTTGATGTTATATTTGTTCTGCATTCCCAAAGGAAAAATTCATAACACATGCATGTAAAGATAAGGAAATCTCATTGGGAATAACTGCTCTGTCTCAAAAGTGGTAAAATGTTATGTCAACACCTGTCATTTTTTCAACTGTATAACTGGGATCGAATTTAGATGACGGAATGACAAAATAATGGATGGACAAGGCTACTCCAATATACAACCCACATGTGGGGGTATAATTTCTTTTTAAGTAAAAAGATTAATATACTGGTCAGAGATATAGCATGCCATTAATCTTTTAACCTTGCATCAGGTGACATTTTTTCTAATATTAAATTTTAGCTAAAACTACAATACTGACCTGATTTAAAATTGCACTATACATCAATGAACCGTACAGATTCAGATCGGTAATCTTCAACCAGATGATTTATTTCATATGGGTTGTCATCACTGTCATAAAGGACTTCATAAATTGCACCTTAAAGATATACATCAAATTGAACAAAACATAACAACAAAGATGTGCCCAAGTAAAGATATAAATACAGATTCATAGTGCAATTATATGTTATAAGCAAATTGATTGTTCATTCAATTTGGTCTTTCATTTATTTAATAAGATATTGACTGTCTTTTATACCCTGTATAGCCCATATTCCATCTACTTTTAAAATGAGCATGTACAGAAATATTCAAAAACAGTTGATTTTGCCATTTTGGGCATAACAATTAATATAAATGTTTACTTGTCCTTGCTCTCGTTTTTGTGTCTGAAATAGTTTTTATGTGATCTCAAGCTGTATATTAAGCTATTTTGAAGACTGATGTTTGCAAGCAAAAGTACTTTATTTACATACATAGAAATTCATAACATTTAAACAAGTACCTTTCACACCATCCTTTCCTGATTTTACACTCAGCACTGTCCCTTTATACCATTCAGATGTATTGTCTACAATCCATTTGTGTTCTATTCTTTTGTCTAGGAATTTCACCAATCTTGGCCTACCTCTTCTACTGAAATATAAATACAATGTATTGATAATTAGTATCCATAAGATGTTACATTTCCTATTGACTATCACTTCTTTTAAAAATAAATGTTATACAACAATATCAGTTTGTTCAGATACATGTTTGAAAATTGTTCGGATTCTTTTTCTAAGCTTAGTTTGCACTGTCAACACATTTCCTTCTTTTTATATTAATATTGCCAGTGATTCTTATGGTATGTTAGACTGAAAATTTGGTCATGTGAAATTGTTGTTATCTATATCATTCTTACAAAGTATGATGGACATATGAGCATACAGACATCAGTAACAATATGTCATATCCAAATATGTGGTCGTGACATCAAAATAAACCATTTAAGAGCAAAGAAGTTTGGTTGTACCTGTAGAAAACTTATTTCAAACGGTATAGCACATCCTCATTTTTACGGAGATGTTGTTTACCGTGCTCTGAAATTTACAAACGATCCTGGTAAGCTTATCGGTCCTTTAAATAAACTTATTCTAAAAGGTTACCAATTCAACACTGTTATTAGATCTTTGAATATTGTTTTTATTGGTATTAATATTGATTTTGTTATCAGTAAACTAAAAGCAAACTAAATATCATTGTTATATAAATATACATGTGCACATTCATGGATTTACAATCTCTGACTGTTGATGACCTCTTTATTCTAAATCCATTGGATGCTGGATGTGTAATGATTGATAATTTAGTCTTAGATGCATGATTTTTTTTATTAGTTGTTATTGGCTTTGAACTAGGTGTCAGTAACTGCGAGTACTCTCAGATCTGTACTGATAGTCTTTTTGTGGTTAGGATGTATAAGTGCTGAGCCCTCTGTTTTTGTAACATGTATTTTTATTTGAATCGATCTGATGAGTTAATCCTTTTTCAACTGATTTTTATAGTTCGTTCCTATGTTGTACTGTTACACCACTGTCCCAGGGTAGGGGGAGTGTTGGGATCCCGCTAACATGTTTAACCCTGCCACATTAATAATGTTTGTGCCTGTCCCAAGTCATGAGCCTGTAATTCAGTGGTTGTCATTTGTTGCTGTGTTACATATTTGTTTTTCGTTCATTTATTTGTACATTAATAAGGCCGTTACTTTTCTCGTTTGAATAGTTTTACATTTGTCATTTCGGGGCCTTTTATAGCTGATTATGCGGTATAGGATTGGCTCATTGTTGAAGGCCGTACGGTGACCTATAGTTGTTAATTTCTGTGTCATTTGGTCTCTTGTGAAGAGTTGTCTCATTGGCAATTACACCAAATTTTCTTTTTAAAAAAAAATAAACTTATTATTCAGTCAGCAGATCATCACATTGAACAAATGCAAAATTTCAAGGGATAAAAAATATCTGTTAGAAATTGATTCATATGATTTTAACAGCAATGTTTACCTTCTAGTACAGGGTGTTTGGTCTGCTGATGGTTCAATGTTTGCTTCTGAGACAAAGTCATTGTTCTGTTTTGCTGTATTCTTTTTCTTTCTACCAGTCGTTGTTTTTTTGCCAGGTTGGGTGGGTGCAATGTACTGTAACAGAAAAATTAACACATCATTTTTATTGTATGGTCCAAATCATTTTATAACCTAGGAACATTGTATGGGTATAATATTTCACACTTTGCATTAATAGTTAAGACACCTTTTTGTTATTTGTTGGTTTCTCAGAAAACAAATGGAAAAAGTGTGGTTTTGTCCTTAAGACATTATTTACCATTCTTAGTCAAATTTTTCAGTTGAAAAAGAACAAATTTCAAAAATAAAATGATGATTCAAAATCCCATGCAATTGAATCCCCTTACCAGATCTGGCACTGAGTTGCAAATTTCTATTAATTTTTAAATGAAATGTTCAATGAGTAATTTTCAAGTCAGCAATAAAATTTAAATCAAAAATTAGTTTCTTAAACTCTAAAATAACAGGTCTGTTGATCTGTAACAAAATAAACATAAAAAAGATCCCTTATAACTCTTAACATCATAATTCATATAGATGTGTGTCTACCAGGGTTGGACCCTGGAATTTCAAAAAGGGGGTGGGGTGGGGGGGGGGGGGTGGCATACACCCTCTACACCCCATGAATACTCCACTTTCTACCATAGTAGTGCATTGGTGAGTACGTACAAGGAAGCACACACTTCAATATATATGTACAAGTAGTATTAAAATACACATATGATCCTTTGTTCAATGTCCATACATGTAATTTACAAACCACGATTAATTTTAACATATTTATACTGCTTGAGACATTCCACTTTTTTTTCATAAATACTCACCCAGATTCCTGGTTCCCTTATTCCAGGACTTTTGCCATTACGTGGTGAACACAATTCCGGAAGAATAGCATTGAAGTAAAATGCTTTTAGTTTTGGCAGCATGATGTTTTCCCACAAGGTATTGTCCCTAAATATTCTTTGGATAAACAACTGGTGTGGATTAAGAGTCCTCACAACAAAATCTATCCAAGGATAATTGCAAATGTTCATTAAACCATGGCACTGATAAAAGTAGTTGTGGGTACTTTTCAAATTTAAATGACCACTGACAGTTTCCAGACAGAATGATGATTTTTCACTTGCTTGGTAGAGATTGACAGGTTTGTTGTGCAGAAGATTTTTTATCTCCAAAAGACCATCACCAGACGCAGTTGAAACTATACCATCTGCACTAGCAGCCAAAAATGGGTGTTCTTGGGCAATTAGCAAACCAGTAGATTTAACAGTTACATTCTCATGTTGTTCTGCCTTTTTGAGCGTATACTCCTCTATAGATGTTCTTTCTTGCAGAAGTCCATTTCTGGTGTGTCTATTTCCCTTGAAGGTGGAGTACAGAAGATTTTTGACTAAATTTAATACTTTCAATGAAGGGTTACGGCGAATGATTGGTCCAAAATTTGAAGCTGTTAAACGTTTTCTTCTTTCCGTGTGCCAAAGACCAGACAAAGATTGCTGTGAAGTAGAATTTGTTATTGCATTCATTTGAGGTATACCAATGTTAATATGAGTCTGAATATATTTGTCCTTTATATTTGATAAATCAGATGGAGATATGTCAGGGGTGTAATCCATTGCCTCAGTGCCATAAGACTGTCTAGCTTTTTTGGAGTTGCTTTGTTTGCAAACTTTCATTTTTCTCTTCCATCTCAATTGCTGAGTGTCTGGTTTCGATTTGTATTTTCTGCTACTGATAAGATTTTTTTCATGTCTAGCGTAGTATTCATCAAAGAATTTACCTGCTTTTGTTGTTGTTGCCTGTTCCCAAACAATAGGTGACCACTTTGGTCCAAAATTCATTCTTAGCCCTCCTCCAAAACATCGTCCATGCCAAGATCCTCTATTACAGAGGTTGTAGATTTTTCCGCCATCAAATTTTGTCCTTATTCTCATCCAATTTTCAGCTAAATTTGTTGTTGTATTAGAAATGAGACGATGAGCTTTTTCAGCAATTCTATTCAAAATTGATGTCACGTCTTGAATTATATACTGTTCAACATTACTGTACTCTATAGATGATTCTCCTCTTGCTTCCTCCTGTGCAGCTAATGATGAGCCTTCAGACCAAAGTTTTTCCTGTTCTTCAAATATATCCAATGTCTCTTCCAATGGTTGGTCTGGTGGTATGACATGATGGTCATGAGTGATTGGATTGACATTGTCCCTTGCCTTGCAAAAGTTACTGCAGTTTGAATGTAAACCAAAAACATGAAAAACAGAGTTTTTTATGTCATGACGAAGCTGAGAAATAGCTTCAGGTTTTGTGAGGTGATTTGTTTCTACATCTTTAGAACGCATTCTGATGGCACTACGCAAAGCAGATACTAACCGTACACGAGTTGTTTTTGTTAAATGGTTTTTACCTTTATATAGATGATTTTCGGAAACAAGTTTTTCCAGGTTTGACCTAAAACATTTGCAAGTATGGTTAGCACATTCTTCCTTTTCCACATATCTACCCCAACCAGGCACTTCCTCTCGTATCCTAGCATAAACTGAACTGTCACCATCTCCTACAACACGGATATAGCGTAGGCCATGTTTGGATTCTGCTTGTTTGAACCCTTCAAGCACAATATCAGCTTCCATAGACTGACTATCTTCTGACCAGTTCTTAAAACATGTATGTTCTGTTGGGATTGTATTGACTTTCTCTGCAGTGCTACATACGTAGCAATACTTGTTTCGTACTCCTATATGCAAAAGTTTTTTTGTTGCTTGTCCTATTATGATTGCCACTCCTCCCAGGGCATTATAGGAATGTTTGTGGGTTCGTTTCGACCATCCTCCATCAGTAATTACGGTTATTGCTGGAATACCCTGATGAAAAAATCCTTTCTCCATGGCAATCCTTCTTTCCTCTGCTCCAACCTGTTAAATAAACATATGGGACATATAAATATAACTAGTCCCACTTGAGTTTCCAAAAATATCATTAATTAATGCCATGAAGGCTAAACCTAATTAAAAGTTTAAAGTGTGGTGGGATTTGTTTGTTTTTTCAGACAGAAATTATTTTTTTTCTGCAATTTTTAAAGCTTGTGTGACAGTTTTGTTAGGTACATTAAAGATTATTTTGTATAGTACAGAAGGTGAATAAGGTGAAATATTTCCCATGTTTTAATTAATTCCATACACATAATATGGATTGTCTCTTGCTTTATTTAATGGATTGTCCATTTAACTTGGAAAATGTGGTGGTGGTGGTGGGGGTTATAGTATATATTTTGTATAGTACATAGAGTGAATAAGCTATATATTTTGTATAGTACATAGAGTGAATAAGCTATATATTTTGTATAGTACATAGAGTGAATAAGCTGACCCACACTGTAATAGAATACCAAATTGATACTTAGATACTCTAAAACTCTTTCATTGTAAGTTTAGCTGAAATTGATTTAGCAGTTTGAAAGGAAAAGATTTTCTAATGTAAGCAAACATAATTAAACAAGAGTGGACACACTGAAATGTCTCGCCTGTTCTAGTGTTCATAATATAATTTATGTTGAAAGTGTAAAAAAGCATTGTATACAACAAGCATTACATTAAATTAACTGTACTTGAGATGAAGGTGAGATAAACCTTTTCAGACATAAATGTAGTTCATACACTCATTCCATACAACAATCTAGTTTACCTATTGCTAAAAGTATCTCCGAATTAACCTAATGAAAAAAAATAGCCTTGACCAATGAACCATGAAAATTAGGTCAAGATCAGCTAACACCTACTAAACAGCCAGGCATACACCATGTAAACACCATACAATTATTTCATACATCAAAATATATTCTACTATCCCTATAGTATTTGAAAAAAGACCAAATCATTGATGATTTAACATTGACCAATGAACCATGAAAATGAGGTCAAGGTCAGATGATTATTACAAGACAGACTTGTACAACTAACAAACATTCTATACACCAAATATAATCAACTTGATGCTTATAGTATCTGAGAAATAGACAAAATTGCAAAATTTAACTTTGACCACTGAACCATGAAAATGAGATCAAGGTCAGATGACACCTGTCAGTTGGACATGTACACCTTACAATCATTCAATACACCAAATATAATTGAATAAATGCTAATAGTATCTTTGAATAGACCTAAACACAAAAATTTAACTTTGACCACTGAACCATGAACATGAGGTCAAGGTCAGATGACAACTGTCAGTTGGACATGCACACCTTACAATCATTCCACACACCAAATACAGAAGACCTATTGCTTATAATTTCTGAGATATAGACTTAACCATGTAAACTTAACATTGTTCACTGATCCATGAAATGAGGTTGAGGTCATGTGAAAACTGACTGACAGACATGGGGACCTTGCAAGGTACACACATACTAAATATAGTTATCCTATTACTTATAATAAGAGAGAAATTAACATTGCAAAAAATTTGAACTTTTTTTCAAGTAGTCACTGAACCATAATAATGAGGTCAAGGCCAATGGTCATATGACAGACTGACAGTTCGTAACATAAGGCATCTATATAAAAGTATAAAGTATCCAGGTCTTCTACCTTCTGAAATATTAACCTTATTAAGTTATCCTATTATTTATAATAATTGAGAAATTAACATTGGAAAAAATTTGATAGAAATACACCAAACTACCAAACAATGTGGCTTTCTGTAGGATTAATATATAATTGAAATAGCTGAATAGTTTAATGTAAATCCAAGTTAATTTTGAAAACTTATAAAAAAAATTAAAGGTGACTATCTAAATTTGGTGCGAACAGAAAATTATAGCTCTTTTTACCTATTAATTAAAAGTCCTTAAATTGGACAGCAAAACACCAAACTATGAAAAAACAAGGCGTTCTGTAAGATTAATATATAATTGAGATGGCAGTATAGTTTTATGTAAATCCAAGTTAACTTGGAAAAGTTATTAAAAAAACTAAAGGTGACTATCTGAATTTAGTCAAAAATTAAAATTCTATCTTTTTTTATCTATTAATTTAATCCTTGAATTTGACAGCAATACACAAAAAAAACAAACAATGTGGCATTCTGTAAGATCAATATATAATTGAGATATCTGCATAGTTTTATGTAACTTCAAGGTAATTTGAAAAAGTTATAAAAAAAATTAAAGGTGACTATCTAAATTTAGTCTGAACAGAACATTCTAGCTCTTTTTACATTATTAATTAAAAGTCCTGAAATTGGACAGCAAAACACCAAACTATGAAAAAACGTGGCGTTCTGTAAGATTAATATATAATTGAGATAGCTGTATAGTTTTATGTAAAACCAAGTTAATTTGGAAAAGTTATAAAAAAAATTAAAAGTGCCTATCTGAATTAAGCCCAAACTGAAAATTCTAGTTTTGTTTTTAACTACGTGTATTAATTTAATCCTTTTATTTGACAGCAATACAACAAACTACCAAACAATGTGGCATTCTGTAAGGCCAATATATAGTTGAGATAGCTACAAACATTTATAACAAGAGGCTCTCAAGAGCCTGATTCGCTCACCTGAAACGTTTTGCTTAAACCTTTCACAATTATTATTTTTGCTTTAAACATGTTAAAATGCCATTTAAATGTTGATCATACATGTATTGATTATTTGTAGACCTTACTTTGCCAAACATTTCTGCTGTTTACAGTTTATCTTTGTATTCAATAATATTCAAGATAATAACCAAAAACTGCAAAATTTCATTAAAATTACCAATTTAGTGGCAGCAACCCAACAATGGATTGTTAGATTAGTCTGAAAATTTCAGGGCTGATAGATCATGACCTATTGAACATTTTTACCCCGATGACAAATTTGCTCTTAATGCTTTAGTTTTTGAGATATAAGCCAAAAACTGCATTTGACCCCTATGTTCTATTTTTTAGATTCTTGAAATAGTTTACGACGACGGACGCCAAGTGATGGCATAAGCTCACATGGCCCTATTAAAAATCAAAATTAATGTGATAAAGTAATCATGGTAATAGTAATAATTTAAGGTGGCTATAGATATGAATTTAATCAGAACTGAAAATTATAGTTTTTTTATCCATTAATTTGACAGCAATGAACAAAATTTTGTAAGATCAATATATAATTGAGTTAAATGGGCTGATTCAGACCAGTCTAGACTAAATTCAAAGCTCAAGACTGAGTCAAGAAAGGTCGAGACCATATTCATACTATATCAAGATTAGCAAATACTCAATCAGACTTATTAAGTAAAGTCGAGACCAAAATCAAGTGCAGTTAAGTAGTGTCAAGACTATGTCAAGTCTTGTCAAGTATAATATGTGCCCGACTTTAATACTGGTTGAGCACAAAATATGGTCTTTTCATACTCTGACCAGTTTGTAGTGCTTGTTCATTAGAATAGACAACTGGTTTAGGAGCCGTACAAATTTTACAGACATACATATACATGCATATAATTAAAAGAACAGATTTAAGTAAAATTCCCCCCATGCATCTGTTGAGTGTTTGCAATATTAGCATTTATATATTTTTTTTAAGTCTTTGTGTTTCTCATCCAAATAACAAAATGTTCAAGATTCAATGAAGGTTTGCATCTGGTCATTTCTTGATATAAGATGTTTATTTAAAAAAGTTATCTTTTGACTTAACTGGCACAGGCAGTAATTAAGATCATGTTTAATATTGATACATGTACATGATGTACGACATGTTATAATGACAACCTATGAAAAGTAACATATATTATTTATTTATTCAGTTTTCTTTTTTTGAGGGCGTGTGTGTGTGTGTGGGGGGGGGGGGGGGGGGATGGGATTCTCATTTACATTTATTATATATTATGTTTTTTTTTCGATGTTCATGCATTCATTTTACATTTATGTTTTAATCAATCATAATTACCTGTAACATATTTTCTTGGAGAGCTGCTAACCACCATTCCCCTACTTCTTGTTCAATTGCTGAAAATGAAGTTGACGAGAGTCCTGGTGAATTCATTGTCCCCATGATTTCATTTAAGTGAGACGGTCCATTTCCAGTGGCAATACTTCCCCACACAGCTCTCACGTTTACATCAAACCTTTTACTTTCTGGCAATGATGGGCTAGTGCAGAATTTAAATTGTTTATGACATCCTTCACACTGAGCACAAAGAACGGTTGCAAGTCCTAATTTCCTTTCCTCGCTTACAAGTTTTATTGGCGATTGGTTTTTAGAACTTAGCTCTATTGCTGAAGGACACAGACATACGTGCATAGTTATTTCACTGACATGTCCTTGTAATGAGTCCAAATTCACAAATCTATAACCTTGTGGGCTTAAATTATGCATTTTTCTTTCTCTGATTTTCAGTTTTAATCCATTTTCTAATAGTTCCGAAGTGAAAAATTTATGGCATTCTTTGGTGTTTTTTTTCTTACTCATTGTTTTCTGTTTGATTCTCTTCAAAACAAGGGACAGCGGCAGAGACTTCCGCTTAATCCTTTTTCTCCTAATTATAAAATTTACAGTTGGTCTTCCACATCTTATACTTGTTCTTTTGCCCTTTGCTGGTCCAGAGCCAAGTCCAAATGTTTTCGACGTTTTCCTTTTACTACCCATTATTATCAAAATGCTTGCTATGACTCTACTTAACTAGTACTGATGTCAATGTATAGCCTCCATATTTTTTATGTCTCAAGCAGTATGTTTTAATTATTACTAAAATTTATTCACTTACCTTCAAATTATATTACTTTGTTATACTTAAATATAAGTTCGGTTAAAAACAGAAAAAAAAAAAAAAATTATTCATGTTTTTTGCCAATGTTTACAAGCACCGTGATGGCGCTGGGGTATGGGATCACTTACTTGAGTGTCGATTTACGGTATAAGGACAATTTCGATCACATTAGTAATTATTAAATAATCTTTGTTTTTGGTATTAATGTTTGGATACCCATCATTCTCACCTTTTTATGGAAAGGACTCTTCAAATCGGCAACTTTTCATCTGTTGGATCAAAAGATCAGCCCATTCACATCAAACCGGAAGTTGTTTCGAATCATAAAACAACTCTTTGGTTTCGAATTGCAGTACTAATTCTACCCGATTTTACGTTTAATTTGAATATCCGTCATTTATATAATAAAAACAAGATATTATGTAGTTTTAATTTTAAAATGCATCTAAATATATAATATTAATATTTGGCGGACGAATCATTGCTGCTGACTCTCTACTTTCACTTTGAGCAGGAGGATGACAGCTGATTTTTTTAAGTATTTTAAACGAAAAGCGTCGTGATATTTAACAAAAGCATCATGATGGTAAGAGACTGAAGTGACATAAATAAGGCACTATCAGGTTATTTGAAAAAGCTCCCCTCGATCTCACTCAAAATGAAATAAAAAAAAAGAACCCCAAAAATAAAAAATGGCGGGACATAAACGATAAAGGTGATGGCGAAACTTGGCCGTTGTGTTTCTCTGGCAATCAACATATACACAATTGCATATGGGTGCACTGCGAGACAATATGAAGAATAGATTAGCATATGATTTGTTGAATTCCATTAAGTAATAAATTAATGGGACTTTTTGAAAAAATGTGTTCAGAATTATTATTTTTTTCTGACAAAACACACTCCTGTCGAAATATTACTACTAAATAACTCGTGATTTTGTAAGCAATCAAGTCCATATTCATGATTTAAGCAATTGTGATTGTTTTAGTGGCTAGTATAGAATAATAAAGCACAAAAAGTTGATTAAAAATATCAGCCATTTTTGGAAAAATTGGACTTGGACGGAACCTTAATTTGACATATTTTGAATCTTTTGAAATTTAACTAGAATGAAAAAATGTAAAAATTTTAGGTGTAAATACATGAATTCAAAACCATTTTGAAAGATTACCAGGAAAACTAATTAAAGTTTTAAAAGGACATGAATTAATTTTAGGTAAAAAAAAACCATAATCCCACGCGGGTACAACCATAACAAAAATTATGTTTTATTATCGAAATGGAATAAATGAAAAAAATATAAGATCCTGTTATTTCAATTTGATGTCATATTTGCCTTTTTCCACGAGGTCACAATTATGAAATCACAACGAAGAAAGAGAGTTGAACATTATAATTGGATTTTTAACAATGAAAAATGAGATAAAACTACCGTATCAAAAGAACTTATCCTTCAGCGAAAGTATAAATTAAGACAACAGTAGTTCATTATTGTTCATAGCTCATAAATGTATAAAGATGAAGACAAATCCAAGTAACAAACGCAAACTGAATGAACTGCATGAACTCTAACATATGCGAGACCGGATGCATTCATATGGTAAGAGTTGGTTAATTATAACAGAACTTCCGTTGTACCATTGCATCGAGTGTAATACGACATTTCTCATCTTGATTCTTGTAAACGTTCGTACGACATAATTATAAATCGAATATATCTTTTAATTACCAGGATAATTCAATAAATTTGACATACATTTTTTACAAAACAAAATGATATATCTATCATGTTGACAATCGATCAAAACAAAAATGTTGGTTAAAATTCTGAAATATAAATATCAAAAGTGAAATGATGAATCTGAAGTGCCATTTGAAAGTATTTGAAATTTAAAATAGAGGCGAAAGATACGAAAAGGATATATTCATCAGCCAAATTAAACTGACAACGTCATGACTGGAAAAGAAAAAGACCATGATCAGACAAGCAACAGCTCATAAAACAAACAAACTAAATACTGAGCAACACTAACCATGGATGATCTCAGTTGCTTTGGAAGGGTAAGTAGATCCTGTTGAACATGTGACATCCATCGTGCTGGTCATGTTTCTACAAACCCGGCGATAAGTCTAATTCAGTAGGTCAAGTTTTAAAATATTAAAAAAAAAATGAATTATTATTTTTTAAAATTTGTTTGGCCAATACAATAGAACTACACAATGAAAAATAAGTGAATATATAGAAATCACAAATAAACTATACCATAAAGGAATACACTACAGATTCGATTCTTCAAAGAATATTTAACAAAGATTTGCTTACAAGCTATTTTTCACCTAGTCATTTGAAATTGGAAATAAAAAACATGCCTTCATGTATAATGGAATGGATAAATATTACAGTGGGGATTTTAAAAGAGGGACCAAAGATACCAAAGGGACAGTCAAACTCGTAAATCTAAAAAAAAATAAGATAGGTTAAATAAATTTGTAAAATGGTAAAATTAATACATTTTAAGCAGGATTAGATAATGTACATAAGAATAAAAGAGTGGTTCAGGTTATGGAAATGATAATGTCCATTTTCACTGAACCAGTACATATTTTGTTTAGAGTCAAGCTGAAGCCGGCTCCTGATACGTGATTTTCACACTGTGTTGAAGAACCATTGGTGCATTCTGTTGTTTGTTTATTTACTCTTTTGTCTTTTGCTTTATAAATATTTTGATATGAGCGTCACTGATGAGTCTTATGTAGACGAAACGCGCGTCTGGCGTACTAAATTATAATCCTTTTACTTTTGGTAACTATCGTCAAATTGTTGTCTCTTTGACACATTCTCCTCCTCAATTCTCAATTTTATCAGTAATACATTTACTATTTAATTGTCTTTTTGTTTACTTAACTAAAGGATAATTGGTATACTTACAAGTTGGCAAACCAAGACTATACTGTTAATACCCTTCAGGACTACAGTAATAAGACTTATACATTACCATTTCTGGTTACGATCTAGTAGTATATAATTTAAAGAAAAAAATATGGTATTCAACCATTTATCCAACCAACATTTGAATAATTGTTCTTTCGATTAAAAAAATTAAATCGGAACAACATCTTTCCTTTGCGTACTATTTAAAACAAACTTCGTGCATTTACACTCGCTAAGAATAATAAATTACCTCTCTCTATGTAGAAGATAGTCTAATTATTTAGCACGACTATTGTCTCTTGGGGATCGGATATTTCCTAGTTTCCGGAAACCTATCGAATTTGTCGAAATTCATCATTCTATGTAATATCATTGAACTCTACAGCGCATTAAGTAAAACCTACGTCTATAATGAACCGGTAAAAGTTTCTTTTGTCTCCAGAAATTACTGGAATAATCTAATGTAAAATTTAAACAGATATGTAACATATTAGTAAAGATAATAAAAGTTCATTTAAGTCAGAAATTTTGAATTTAGGTGAATAACAACTTGAATAAAGAATGAAAACCCGAAATAATAGAGACAATTTATTGAAAATGTAAGAATACACAGACAAGAATAAAATACGAAGGGATAACAAATTCAAGCAACACAATTAAAAAAAGAGGGACGAAAGACACCAAAGGGACAGTCAAACTCGTAAATCTAAAACAAACTGACAACGCCATGGCTAAAAATGAAAAAAGACAAACAGAAAAACAATAGCACACATGACACAACATAGAAAACTAAAGAATAAACAACACAAACCCCACCAAAAACTAGGGGTGATCTCAGGTGCTCCGGAAGGGTAAGCAGATCCTGCTCCACATGCGGCACCCGTCAATGAGGGTCGGTTGAAAACAAAAACTTTACGACAAAAGAGATGATTTCAGCTTTCCAATTGTGAACTTTCCATATCTTAGTAGCAACATTCCAGCAGCACCTGCATACGGGGTATATATACCGTATGCAGGTGCTGCTGGAATGTTGCTACTTAGAAATGGAAAGTTCACAATTGGAAAGCTGAAATCATCTCTTTTGTCGTAAAGTTTTGTCTGCGTCTGGATGACATGAATAGTCAACGTTTCATTATCGAACTTCAAGCAGTACTCAAGATAAAAGCTGCAGTATATAGTGGACATGATTTATGATTATATATTTTTTTTTAACACGAACCAAGGATTTGCAGCATTAAAATACATAGTGGTTATATTCAAGAATATAAAATAATGTCATTAAGCGTCGATCATAATTCAAAATTTTGAAACAAAAGAGGACACGCGAACAAATTTCTGGAGAATTTGATATTGTACACCCTTTTATCATAAGCCCAGTAGTCAGCACTTTTTGTGCTGACATGAATTTTCATTGATATCTATATTTATAAATTACCTTAGCTGTATTTGGCAAAACATTTAGGAATTTTGCTCCTCAATGCTCTTCAACTTCATGCTTTGTTTGGCCTTTTTACTTTTTTGGATTCGAGCGTCACTGCTGAGTCTTATGTAGACGAAACGCGCGTCTGGCGTGCATAAAAAAATGAGTCCTGATTTCCATGATGTGGTGTGAGTGCCAAAGAGACAACTCTCCATCCAAATAACAATTTTTAAAAAAGTAAACCATTATAATAAATAAGCTTTATTTAGAGTCGGCATGGTATATAAAACATAGACAAACATAAGCTCTAATGAGCTTTTAATCGACATATGAGACATTATATAACAGTACAACATTTATAACTATACAATACATAATATAGTACACATGCAATAAATATCACAGCACAAAAATGAAGCACTAAAAGCAGAATATAAGCATAAGCTAGGTATTAAGGCATAAAGCATATAAGTGTAAACTAGGCATAAAAGCTGGTAAAAATGCATAGCATAAAAATTGAAAAAAATGGGATATGATCTAGATGGTAAATAAATTTGCATAATATATAAACTAAAAGTCTGCACAAACTGTGCACTTACAGTCATTTCCATTCCATGACTTTAAAATATTTTTGAACTGACTAAAATTAGCAATTTTTCTAAAATCATCAGGTAGATCATTCCATAAAACAGCAGCTGTGTATTTAAAAGAGTTCTTACCATAGGTTGTTGTTCGGACCCTAGGTATATCTACAATATTAGAATATCTAAAATTATATTTACAGTCTTTCAATACAACTAAATCATGTAAGCATGGTGGTGACAATTTATATAAAATTTTAAAACACTCAATAGCGATGTTACTCATACGTCTTATTTTCAGTGATGGAACCTTTGCTCGTAAAAGTAGTTCATCATATGAACTAACATAGTCTTCATATATAAATCGTAAAGCCCTTTCCTGAATTTTTTCCAATTTGGTGGTGTTATTTTTGTTGCAAAAATGCCATGCCAAAGGACAAAAATTAAAATTAGATAAAATAAATGTGTGGAAAATTGTCAGTTTATTCAATTTAGTAAGGTAGCAGCCAATGCGCTTTAAAACATTCAGTTGTTGGGATGCTTTACGACAAATATTTTTAATGTGGTGATTAAAATTAAGTTGATAGTCAATATCAATACCCAAAAGTTTGACAATCTCATCACAGGATATTTTTGCTGACTGTATATTAAAAACAGGCTTTTTTGCAAATGTTTTATTTCCAACTGCAATGGCTTGGAATTTGTCAGGATTTGCCTGCATACAATTAAATCTGAACCAGTCAATTAAAACAGCACTTTCTCTTTCGAGTGTACATAATAAATTATCAAAATCATTGTCAGCATAAGACAGAGTATTGTCATCGGCATAATTATACAAGGTACCATGTTCAATAAAATAAAATATGTCGTTTATAAAAATATTAAATAATAGGGGCCCCAGGATTGAGCCTTGGGGTACCCCTTTCTGGATGTCAGCCCAACTGCTGAGTGCTCCCTGAAGCTTGATTTGTTGCCTACGATCTGTAAGATAATTTTGAAGTAATTTCACTGATTTAGAAGAAAGACCGTAGGCAGATAATTTACTTAAAAGAATATCATGAGGTAAACAGTCAAAAGCTTTCGAAAGATCCATAAGAATAGCTGCCACATACATATTATTATCCAAAGCTGTTTTCCAATCTTCAAGGAGTCTCAGCAGAGTTGTCTGACATCCATGACCTTTTCTTAATGCACATAAAAAAGCATGAAATATATTCTCAAAAAATTCAGTTAACTGGTCAGACATAACCATTTCATAGACTTTTGAAATTGTTGGTAAAATGCTCACAGGTCTATAGTTCTTTTTATCCAGTGGATCATTCTTTTTATGTAATGGTACAACCTGAGCTTCTTTGAGTCTGTTGGGAAACTCACTGGATTCTATGGTGTTATTTATTAATGTTGTTATGTGTTTGTTGAGTACTGGTGCACCAGCTCGTAGTAGTTTAGATGATATTTGATCTACGCTAGTAGCTTTTTTTATATTGATCTTTTTCACAAGTTTGTTTACTGTGTCAACATGACTTTTGTATAGGTTTAAAATCAAAAGGTTTATCATGTTGTATGTGAGATTTAATTTTTAAAATACTATGATGTGTTTTTTCTTCAAAAATAGTACCTTTGCCTATGTCATTGGCAACATTAACAAAAAAAGTATTAAAGTTGTCACAGACATCTTTAGTGTCGTTTAAAATTTTATTATCATCCACAACTACAATTTTCTGTTGGCTACAGGTAGATTTTTTTAGATAAAAATGGTTTGACTGTGCTATAAAAGTGTTTGGATTTTTGTCCTCCAGCACATCTTTCTTGAAAATAAATGTTCACTGATTTTCTTTTTAATTTTGTGACCATATTTCTTTGTCTTCTATATGCTTCCCAAGTTTATAGGTCGAAGTACGGTCTTCAACACGGAGCCTTGGCTCACACCGAACAACACGCTATAAAGGGCCCCAAAATTACTAGTGTAAAACCATTCAAACGGGAAAACCAACGGTCTAATCTATATAAAAAAATCGAGAAACGAGATACACGTATATATTAAAAATTCCAAAGATCTTTTAGAGTACATACAATCTAACTCTCTTTCATCTTGTAACAGTATTAAAACATTTGACTTTTCTACTCTTTACACAAGTATTCCACATTCCAAACTAAAAGACAAATTGAAAGAGCTAGTATTACTTTGCTTCATAAAAAAGAATGGCCAACGTAGATACAAGTATCTTGTCTTAGGGAGGGATACATCCTACTTTGTGAAGGATCACTCTGATTCAAACAAAAAATTCTCTGAAACCGATATTATCAAGATGCTTGATTTCTTGATTGACAACATATTTGTTAAGTTCGGAGGACGTGTTTTTCAACAGGCAACCCAATGGGAACAAACTGTGCCCCTCTACTTGCCGACTTGTTTCTTTATTATTATGAGGCTGACTTCATGCAGGAACTTCTTAGGAAGAAAGATATAGATGACGTTCTTTCACTAAACAATTCAAAATTTGGTGACTTTGTGGAACGCATCTATCCTATCGAACTGGAGATAAAGGATACTACAGATATAGTTCAGTCGGCTTCATATCTTGACTTACATCTAGAAATTGACAATGAGGGTCGGTTGAAAACAAAAACTTTACGACAAAAGAGATGATTTCAGCTTTCCAATTGTGAACTTTCCATATCTTAGTAGCAACATTCCAGCAGCACCTGCATACGGGGTATATATCCCAATTGATACGATATTCCCGTGCTTGCATTTCCTATCATGATTTTCTTGAACGAGGGTTACTGCTCACAAGGAAACTTTTAAACCAAGAGTTCCAAATGGTGAAGTTGAAATCATCCCGTCGTAAATTTTACGGACGCCATCACGAGTTGGTTGACCGTTATGGAATAACCGTTTCACAAATGATATCGGATATGTTCCTTACGTCGTAACTACAATCCCAATCCCTTTCATGAATGTAATCTATCGAACTAGACTATTTACCGGATTTGTAATCACATAAGCAACACGACGGGTGCCACATGTGGAGCAGGATCTGCCTACCCTTCCGGAGCACCTGAGATCACCCCTAGTTTTTGGTGGGGCTCGTGTTGTTTATTCTTTAGATTTCTATGTTGTGTCATATGAACTGTTGTTTTTCCGTTTGTCTTTTTTTATTTTGAGCCATGGCGTTGTCAGTTTGTTTTAGATTTATGAGTTTGACTGTCCCTTTGGTATCTTTCGTCGCTCTTTTACATAAACAAACGACAACTACTGTACATCAGATTCCTGACATTGGACAGATGCAAATTTTTTTTCAGCGGGATTAAACGTTTCAATGGATCGTTTATTTACAATCCTTTTACAATGTGACTGTATAATAATAATATGAAAAATTACTGCATAGGCTCATGAGAGACAATAACTGCATATGGGCTAATAAGAGATACCATGCATAACATTGTGTACGCCAGACGCAAGGGTCGGCGTCAAAAGACTCGTTGAATTAAAAAATAAATAAATGACAAAACTAAGTACGAAGTTAAAGACCATTGAGTACCCAAAATGTCTAAAGTGTTTTCCAACTTGAAATAAAGCTAAGGTAATATATTTGACACATTTGATGATAAAGAAAATCCTTAGTATTTCGAAAATTGCAAAGGTTTTTAAACCGGGTGACATTTTCTTCTGCTGTATTTTACCTTGTCCAATGATAGAAGCAACACACATGTATAGAGCTAACACGAAATACAAACTCATTTGATATATAAAGAATCACATAAATGTTCCTAGAAAATACTGAATCACTCATCGTCAACAACGCGGAGCACAAAAGGAAACTTGACTTCATTTATTTCTTCCCTCGAGAATTAAATTAATAACAAACGATTTCTATATTAAATCAGAATCTACATGACAGTTGACTGAAGCACACACTACAACAATAAAGACATTTATATCGAGTCAAAGACGTTGTTCGGCTTCCGTACTAGACCCTTGGCAATGTTAATAATTGAAAGATGTTTTCGACAGATCATAAACAAGTTTGTATGCAATAAAGAAATAACTGACATGATAGCATAATTGTTGGAATAAAGACTGAAAGATAGTCTTGTACTGTTTTCAAGTTTTAGGATCATTCATGTAATTTTATGCATAGTATAAAACATTTGTATGCGACAGTCACATTAACTAAATCAAAAGCAGAAACAAACTGATCGCGGGCATGAATTATGTAGACATTTGATGCAGTGTATTATTGATATAAAAATAAGATGTGGTATGATTACTAATCAAATAATATCCGCGTTACTGCGAACGTGGCAAAATCATTACCCCTTAAATTCAATTGTTCAAATTATGGCTTTTTAACCGGAAAAACAAACGAACCTTATGTTATTTATAATAAAACAAACAACCTTTTTTTTTTTATTATATTCTTGTATTATTTTTATATTAGTTTCTTGTGTACAATTTGGAAATTAGTATGGCGTTCATTATTACTGAACTAGTATATATTTGTTTAGGGGCCAGCTGAAGGACGCCTCCGGGTGCGGGAATTTCTACGACACTGTTGTCAAGTCATTTAATAAGCTTTTTTTTTTATAATTAATATTGATTCTCTCATAGGGTCTTTGCATCGAAAATGAACACACTTATTCTAAAACCAGTTGTTGGAATGATACGGGTTATTTTCTTCTCATATATTTTATGATGGTCTGTTACTTAACCACTAACGGGAGGGATTATGATTGACTTTCATATGATAAAGACAAAATATTTCAAACAATTAAGTTGTAGTTTTGAGCTAGCATGTCAGTAACTGCTAGCAGTTCTGTGTTGATTAGTTATTATTTTATATTTGCTAGTGGTATAGAGGGAGGGATGCAATCTTACAAAACACTGCAATTGTTCGCACATGTCCTCAGTCGGGAATCTGATGTTCAGTAGTTGTCGTTTCTTCATGTGGTTCATTAGTATTACTGTTTCTTGTGTGTTTTTTTTGGTTCATTTTTATAGATTAGACTGTTGGTTTTCCCTTTCAAATAGTTCAACCCTAGTCATTTTTTTAGCCCTTTGTAGGTTTCTGTTAGGTGTTAGCCAATGCTCCGTGTTCAAGACCGTACTTGACCTATAATGGTTTACTTTAATAATAACATTGACGGTACCAATTTTTCTGCACCAGATGCGCATTTCGACAAAACATGTCTCTTCATTTGTGACTAAGATGGAGAATTGCTCATTGGCACTCATACTAGAAACTCTTATGTATATATAATTAACTATCAAAGGTACCAGACTTACAATTTAATACGCCAGACGCTCGTTTCGTCTACATGAGACTCATCAGTGATGCTCAGATCAAAACAGTATACATCCAAACAAAGTTGAAGAGCATTGAGGACCATGTCACATGCTTGTGCCTGTTTCTAGTCAGAAACCTTAAACCTCTGTTAGTCTCATGTTAGGGTTTTATTTGGTCCATTTGTATCACGTTAAATCAAAACAGAACTGAACTTAGGAAAATTTTATAAACAAAGTCCCTGATTAAATTGCAAAATCAAAAGCTAAAACACATGAAACGAATTGATAATAATTGTCATTTTCCTGACTTGGTACAGACATTTTTGTATGTAGAAAATGGTGGATTGAATCTGCTTTTATCACTTTAAAAACAACCAAATGTAACAAAGAAGCACAAAAAGGTATACATCAAATGAAAAACCTTATTCATTGCTTTTTTATGATACGATTTTATTTATCTATGTAAAACCAACAAGTAAAGGATTGAAAGAATTACTGGGACCGAATCCTTACCCTGACAGAAACTTGATTATATTTACATTAACTCTGACGTGAAATCGCGCGTTTGACATCACATATACAGATAGATATAAAATAATTTTGTCGTTTAATGTATAGTCTGTACTTCTTTAAGGCATATCCTTTACAGTATCTTAATTGGAAGTTTCCCTTGTCCTTCTTGACGTTTGTCCATATGCTTGTGAATTTTTTTTCAAAAAAATATAAAAAAAGACAAGAGGGCATATAAACTAAGAAATATCACATATGAAAGACAAGAATATAGAAATTATCACAGAACAATAACACAATGACTGGATGCATCCGTACAGAGCCACGGCATATGTATCAAAGAAACACAAAAAGTCATAAAGACAAAGCAAATTAGCAAAAATAAAAGATACAAAAAATATAGAAAAATAAAACAATGAAAAAGTAAAATCACAAAAATACTGAACTTCGAAGAAAATTCAATCGGAAAGTCCCTAGTCACATGGCAAAATCAAAAAACAAAACAAACGAATTGACAACAATTGTCATGTTTCTGACTTAGTACAGGCATTTTCAAATGTAGCTAATTGTGAATTTAACCTGGTTTTATAGCGCTTAACCTCTCACTTGTGCGACAGTTTTCATCAAATACCGTTATACTTACAAGGATGCGTGAACAACAGACATATTAAATAACATAGTCAAAATATGGGTACAGCCGTCATCACTGTGTTACAATTTTACATAAATCACAAATACATCTATCAAATTAAAAAGACATTCCTTGCTTCGCGTGTTTGACGTCACAAAATTTATATGTCACACAGGAAGAACTTTTGTCGTTTAAAGTTTATACAAAACAATATTATATAATTTCACATGAGGAATGTTGGCATACAGGGTTAAAAAACAAAAGTATGTTTGAATTAATTTCAGAAATAGAGATTTAAAATTGTTCAAAAATTCTTTGTAATTTCTAATAATCCACAAATTGTTATTACTACGACGCGATTTAAATAATATTGTCGTTTGTCTTTCAAAGTATTTTCGAATATATAATAGAACTAAAACATAATGACATATAATAGAATAATAACATAATGACCGGATCTTTTAAAGTACAGAGTTACGTTATGAGAACCAATGAAACACAAAAAGTCGCATATGCAACATGAAGCGATGCATAAGTACAGAGTCACGTCAACATAATATAAGAAAAATAGACTAAACAATAGAAGGGATTTTTATAAGGACAAATACAAAAATACTATATCACTTTATTTAGACAATAAACAACGTCAGTACGCAGGATCTATACTTCAAGACTATTGTGTATTATTTGTTTATTATTATAACATTATAAGTTGATATGAAATATTTATCACCAAGGTCTTGGTACATTTCGTTGATTTTTTTTTAGAAAAAAGGACTAAGCGTTCTTTGAATTACTCCTTGTTCATCAACTTTCTGCTCAGAGAGTGATGACATATACCAAAATCTGAGTATGTTTCGGAATTGTACTAAACTAGCAACACTATTGTTAAGGACCAGCTGAAGCCCGTCTCAGGTCGTGGGATTTGTGGCTTTATGCTGTTTTTACTCCCTGAATGGGCTGTTTTCTTTATGAAACTATTTTCAGAAATGATGTTAACACAAAGTTGACAGTGATGAATTTTAATTAAACCTCAGGGACTTACTTATTAATATAGCTGTAATGTAAAATAAATGAAGGGAAATCTATGAACTATTTGATATACAAAACCGTGATACATTTAAAAAATTTTTAGTACGATATATTTACAAATCAAGGATAGCAGTTCAAGTAAGGATGTTATTTTCAGCATTTCGTTTATCGTCATATAAAAAAAACCCGATGAAATAAATAAGAACTTATTTATGTGAGAGCAAATGGTCTTAACGACTTAATTGCAAATAATATGTCCACGACAATTCTAGGCACGATGTCTATTGTTTCTTAGACTTAATCCTAAAGACCTTTTAAAAAATTATTTCGCACACAAACATAAGGAGTATATTTATTTATATTATGGTAAAAATAGTATATATATAAATATCTACTGCTGTAACAATTGAGGGGCAAATCACCTAGGTAGTAAAGAATGGAAACACCTAGATAGTATAGAATGGAACGGATGATAATTAACAATTGTCACATTGTGCTTTATAAATATCTGCAATCAATATATTTGCGATTGTCGCTTGAGAAGCCAACATATGGAAAGGTATATAGTATGTTCAATAGTTATTTGTTAATCAGTGCTGAAAAGTAGCTGCAAATAAATTGTTTCATTTGTGTATATGAATAAAAGGAGATGTTTTGTGTCAATACTTAGAAAAACAAATCAAAGAGGATCAATTAAACAACTGACTATAGTGGAATAGTTATCTAATATTGCATCTTTGAAAATAACGACTTAATTGTTTGTTATCAGTACAAATAGACATTTTCAACAATTACGAAATTATTGCATAGAAGTGATGTTTTGTGTTTAAAAAATAGAAAACTGTAATATTCAAATTGATTTAATAAAATAAAATAAACATCCCGAACAGAAATATTAGTTGTATATACTGCTTATCAAGGACAAAAAAGAACTATGCTGTCTGTTAACTTATCAATGACAGAAGTCACAACTGACGCTAACCTGAGCTTTGGACCTGCAGGAGTTTTTACCGGACGCCCGGAATATGCCGTAATCGTTCCAACAATTTGGGCTCTACTCGTTATTCTCGGGGTGATTGGAAATGGTTTGGTAATATACACACTGAGTAAAAATGGAGAAACATCAGCCACAAATTGCTACATTGTTAACCTAGCTATCGCGGATCTAACATTTCTTGTAGTTGTAATTCCATTCACTGCCTCATTTTACTCAACACCAGTCTGGATTTTTGGAGATTTCATGTGCAAATTTGCCATGTATATGATTTATGTAAGTATTTTTTTGTTTAATACCTGTTATACACCTGATTATATCATAAAAAGAAGAAATGATAAGGCCTGTGTTTGTTCTGTCAACTTGAAAATTCAAAGGTATTTCGAAACAGATATTGTAAAACATAAGCCTGTTGGACATAACTATTTGTTATTTTTAATTTTGTCTTACATATATGTATTTGCATTTGTCTTACAGATATGTATTTGCATTTGGCCTTCTTTTACAACTATGTTGAAGATGTGAAAAAAATGTAAGAGAGTAAAAATATCTGTTTGAGATAAATCCTTCGTCAAATATTTTTTTTGTCAAAAAAAAACAACATAAAATGACTACTTTAGTTCAAATATGTCATTTTAGACATATTTATGACATCATAATGACATCATTTAAAAGACATCATAAGTTATTGTCATGCAATAAAGTGTGCAGATATATATCAACCTGTACATTTGACCATACAACTAAAAGTCTGAATGATTTTCCAAATTTTTGCAGTTTTGCAGGCACATGTATTCAGCTATTACTTATATTTCTTTATATGATTTTACATTTACTGTAATAGTGTTAGATTCAATGATAATTAGATACACGACGTACTGTATCACACGTTAACATTCGAGATTTAATCATGAAAGTCGTGTTACATTTCAGTATTTTCTGTACATTTTAACCGCTCAATATTTGATGTCTGTCTTCTTTCAAAATACGCTACGTTTGTACGGTGAATTTTGAACTGATGTGACATTGGAACAACTTGTTTGCCCGACTGACCGACTGACTGACCTAAAGATTTATATATATATAAATCGAGTGTGTTTAAAATGTTGAATGTTTCCTCACATAATTATTTGGAACACTTAAATACTGATAGCTATGCCTACAGGGTAGACACAGATAATATTAATGTATGGAATCATTTCATGCTTATCAGGGTGTATGTCTGAAATGAATATGGTTTACGAAAATTCTGTTGAAGTTCTTTATGGTTATATCACACTTAACATTACAGCGTAATCACGCACCCTTGACATTTAAAAGTTAACTTTTGAACGTTTGCGGGGAAGGTTAATCCAGAATAACGATTCGGAAGAACGAAATATTGCATGTTTAAAGTATAACCAAAGCAATCATAAAGTATTAACCTAAGCTTACCGTTATTCAATTATTATTTACGTTATTCGTCTGTACCGATCTTGATAAATAAATATATATTCCAGAAGAACCTGATTTTAATACAGTGTTCCCCACATTTTTGTCAATATAATTGAATAAATGCGATTGTCACACAATTGAGAGGTTACGCTAGCTATAAAACTATAGGTATGATGAATTCACTATTTTTGAAATAAGAGAAAACATATAACATGTTAAAACATGACAGTTGTTTTCTATTCCTTTGATAGATTTGTGCTTTAATATTGCCATCTGATAAGGAACTTTTCACATTTTGTTATTTTACTTTTTATTGTTAGTCGGAAAAGGGATGACAATATTCTTACAACCAGGTGAACGTTTAGATCAATATAAACATGTTTTTTTTGTAATTGATTGACGTCGTGAAAAAGGACAAACAAGCATGTTGCAAATGCAGCAATTTGTTCAAAATAGATTGTATTTATTATTTCAATCGATGTCCACTGTGAGTACTAGAACCCAATCAGTTCATTATATTTTCACATCTGTCCTACAAATATAAATTTTTATGTCATGAGTAGATAACAATTTATGTATCGAGAAAAAACAACAATGATCTAGAAGTGGTAATTTCTGGTTTGTTTTTCATTGACATATGAACCTGGTAATTTATCAGATAAGGTTATAACATTATTGATGCTAAAACATGATATGCCAGCACTCACGGGAGGTAACTTTCTAAATAGTATAAAATTTGACAAAGAATAAGAATTATACTTTGTAAATTTATGCCTCGGAAGGACTGCTTTTGAATTTACCTAATTATTTTAGATGATATTTTGTTTAAGCCCCAGTCCCACTAGCCCACGATCGCACCAAAATAAATTCAGATCGCGGTGAGATAGCAGTATGAGCTGCATGAAACGAACATTTTCGTTTCAATCACGTTGCTACTACGTCCTCATTACGCTTCTACATCGATCCCGCTACGATTATACCACGTTCTCACCACGATTATTACGATCTTTCTACGCTCAACACGTCCTTTCTACGACCATACCACGATTTATCTGATTGTAACATGATCTTATCACGCTTCCACTGCGACTATAGCACGCTCTTATCACGCCCATACTACGATCATACCACGTTCATACCGTGATCTTACTACGCTCCGAGCAATAGAGTCAATATCGTGTTCCATATAAATACTTTATCTCCCTTCTATTTCTCATTTATACGTAGAGTTCCTGGAAAACAACTCAGTCAATCAACCAAAATCTATGTAAGGATAAGAGTAGAGGTAGAGGCAGATGGAGAACTGTTAATAAAGTATCATGATCCAGTAGACCGACCAATTAAACCTCAATCACAACTTATTGCTGGTCTATCAAGATCAAATGACGATGATTTAGTTAACGATAGTAGGGATACCACAGATGTGTCAAGCATGGTCGAGTCGTTGGAGACAAAGGACTAGAGGTCAAAATTAAATACAGACATACAAAAGCTGTAGAGACTTTATACATTTTAATTTTACAATGACAATTAGCATGATGATCGTAGTATGAACGAAGTCGGGTCGTAAGATCAGCGTGACGTGGACGACATGGGCGTGCTAAAATCGTACTATATGGTCCTAAAAAGCACGGTGTTATCATGGTATAAACATGATATTGTTGTAGTGAATGCGTGTTTGAGTCGCTGTGAGAACGTGATGGTCGTAGTGAGGTCGTAGTAAAGTCGCTTTTAGATTGTAGCGCAGTCTCCCCGACTAGAATCGTACTGCGCTTTCACTACACTTCTACTACGACCTGATTTAAGCACGACCGTATCATGATTGTTTTGAAGATGTGCAAAGTTAGCCACGATCATGAAGATCTCACCACGTACGTTTTACGACATTACTGCGATCTGCACGATCGCACTACGACTACGATCGTCAACATTTTTTTGACAGATCGTAGTGCGATCATGGCCTAGTGGAACTGCGGTATTATATTATCCTTCATTATAAACGATATAAATCAATCACTTGAAAACACGTGGTGTAAGAATACTTAAGGAATGATTTAAGCAAAAGATTCTTAAAAACTAATGGCAAATACTGTGACCTAGATATCATCGTTGACTGAGAGAGTTTGAACCTTAGTTTCTATATACTATTTTTTTTAAAGATTTATGAATAATTGCATTGGTCGTTATTTTACTACATTTGTATACCTCGGTGACTTATTTTATAAATAATAATATATGGTATCATAAAGCCACTTTCTTCTATTGATCATTTTTTTTTAACACGGCACGTTATTGTATTTCAAAGTTTTGGCTTTGCTAAACTTACGAAAATATTCCATTATATCCATTATCATATTGATATCAGGAGATATGGGAGGGACATTCATTAGACAGCAGCCATCTTTACAAATTAAATATTCGGTAGCAAGCGTTAAAGAAACAAACCCAGTATTCAAAACCCGTCCCACTGAACTAATGGAAAAATAACACGATATCAAAAAGATTTGAAAGAAAAGAACTACAGCATGTTTCTTTAATCGATATTCAGGACTGTTCATTATTAAGACTATCTTTTCATTCAATACGAGTTATTTTGTCGTATTTACAAAATAGGACAAAATCCTTGAAAGTTATTGATAAATGATTAAACATAGACATTTTAATGATCCTAGAAAGTTACTGCGGAAAATTCTTTTTGAAATAATAAAGACCTTTAAAGTACAAAGATCACAGTAGTTTTTAATGTCAATGTCGTAATGACAAGAAATTATTCTAAAAACTTCTTTGTAAAATAGAACCAACACTGTAGGTGATGTTAACAAATAAATTGTTAAAGCACAGTTAAGACTGACATCTTTGTCGATAAAACACAGAGTACTTAAATCTTCTGAAATGCCATGATGTTTGAATAGAGAACTGATCTTGTATTTATTTTAAAAATGCGATCAGCTCTTATAAAGTTCATTTTGTTAACCCCGATCATTGTCGTTAACTAAAACAAAAAAACTGCGCTTAAGATATTCCGAATAAAATAGATAAAACTTTAAAAGAAAAGCATATTATTTGCCTGATGCCCACACATGGAACATTCAAATGAAAATGAAACCATGGCATCTCCAGTAAATAATTTAAACTATTTTTCAATAGAAATCAACATAAGATATAGCCATCGTTGGTTCTCAATGCTCTGATGAGTTTATTTACAACCACTGGGTTGATGCCACTGCTGGTGGATATTTATTTCCCCGAGGGTATCACTAGCCCAGTAGTCAGCACTTTTTGTGCTGACATGAATTGTCATTGATATTGCTATAGTTATAAATTTACTGTTTACAAATTTTTGAATTTTTTGAAATACTAAGACTTTTCTACCTCAGGCATAGATTACCTTAGCTGTATTTGGCAAAACTTTTAAAAATTTTGGTCCTCAATGATCTTCAACTTCGTACTTTATTTGGCCTTTTTAACTTTTTTGGATTCGAGCGTCACTGATGAGTCTTTTGTAGACGAAACGCGCGTGTTGCGTCTACTAAATTTAGTCCTGGTATCTATGATGAGTTTATTTTCATGGTTGTAATTTTCTTGCTTCATATGTAAAATAGCATCAAAACATCAAAGAGTTTACAAACTATAAAAGGATGCATTTAAAATTATATCAAAATAAATAAGACACATTGGTGGTATATCAATTCACTGAGTATATGATATATCCATAAACTGTTTTTAATGAACTAGTCAAATCAGCGTTCTCTGATCAAAAGTGTAGGATATCATTCGATAGTAGATTAAAAGCAACTACACTCGTTATCAATATGATATGATGCAGTTGTAAAGTATAAACAAATGTTAAATTAGAGAAATATCTTGTACTTGCGAAACTCAGTTTGCTCTTACGAGCCATACTGTGTGTTTGTCCATATTTTACTAAGGTAAATGGTATCATATACGAATATGGCAAAGAGAGGCAAAATATACCAAAGAAAAATTCAAACACATAATTCCAAAAAAAAATGGCAAAAACCAACAAATGACCAAAAGATGAACGATAATAAAAACATGCAACAATATAACCGTGATGTTATCTGGATAATCAATAAGAGAATATTTTCTCTATCATAGTTTTATTCTGCATTATCTGACAATTATGCTGCTTGGGTCATTTGTCATCTTATTACGATAATACGACATAAATGAATTTCCTAGTAATTAATTAGAAATGAATTCAATAAATGTTGATCTCGGTGAAATATTTATTTGTCCAAAATAAATGAAAATCAAACACAATACGGGTAATGATAAATGAATTGTAAATGAACGGGGTGATAGGGGACTTTTGCTTCTCATACAGGTCTTATATCATATTACTGAAAGTGAAAAAAATTATAATATATTTATGAAGTTATGCATTCACAAAAATTGTTCGTGATGTAGTAGGAAGAGGAGAAAACCCCAAAGGGAAATAAAGAAAAATGTTACTAGAAGAACAAAATAAAACATTTACTTAAGATTTGTAACCTTATTTTCAGTTATTGCTTCGCATTCAGGGAATTATTAAATGTGGAAGAAGATATAAGATAATCTGTAAATCTGACAAGCCGTAACGGTCGGATTATCTTGTTGTTTTTATTATGTATGATCCCAGAAAACAAAATAAAAATATCATGGCAAATAAAGGAAAACGATGAGAAGACAAACAACAGTATACAAAGGTTGAGTAACACGATCCATGGTTCCTATCTGTAGACTGAAGATACTAAGGGGACATTCAAATCGCATAACTCTAATCTCAATAAATAACTATTCACTCCTTCAGACTTCATTAACAGAAGCGTGAACCTGACTCAAGATACCTAAACAAACAGATTAACAAACGACAACCACTGACATATATCCGATTGTGTGACATTTTGACTGAGTGTTAGTTCAAATGACACTTGATTTATGCAAAGCCGGAGAAACACAAAGTTTTGCTCCCTTTCGGGGGTACATACGATTTGCACTTCTTTTAAAATTTACCTGATTAGTCTTTAGCTTACGCTCATATGAGTGATATTTTCTCTCGATGTTTTTTTTTTATCAACTTTTAATCAGTTTAGTTATTGGGCACCACTGCTTATGTCTTCCAATGGAAATTTTCAGCATAATTATTATTGGTCTTTATCAATAAAATGGTCGTATAATGAAGACAACAGTTGTATACCGTTGTTTGAAATTAATAAATCGATATAGAAAAAAACAAATCCGAGTTACAAACCAAAACCGAGGGACACGCATCAAATATAAGAGAACTACGACACAACAGAAACACAACATTAAAATGTAACACACACAGAAACGAACTATAATAGCACAATGGCCATTACCCTGAATTGGTTCAGGGGATTTAAAGATAAAAATGGTGGATTGAACCTGGTTTTATGGCATGCCAGTACTCCCGCTTTAATTGCAATGTTAATTTTAACATTAAAATGACAATTACATGACAGGACTATAATACAAATACATGGGAGAAAATATAGCACAGCAACAAATGATTAAGAGCCAACAAAAGGTACTTTGTTAAACATTTATACGTCAGACGTGCGCCAAGTCCACACAAGACTAACCAGCAACGCCCAGATGAACAAAGTTTGAAAGCCAACACTAGTAAAAGCTAAAAAGCACTGATGACCAAACGTTTCAAAAAGTCGTGACCAATACGGCCAGGGTTATCAAAACGGGACAAGAATATTCTTTAATATTATTTAGAATTTAGATCAATACATACTTTTGCAAACAGTAAGTTTAATAAAATGACTATATAATATATATATATGATAAAACTGAAGTGGTGACTAGCTACAGAACAAAAACGTATCAGTATTTGCACAAAACTTATAATATGTATGTTTCTTATTTAATATCTTTTTGACGTTGAAACTAAGACGAAGATTTGTCCCAAAACACAAATGCATTTCTCTGTGTCGTATATTATTTTAAGCAATACTTTTTTTGTCGGAGCTTCATTGTTATTGACCCATACATATACGACGTAATTAAGTGATATGCATAAATATAAGTAGTAAACAAAATTTGCACATTATATTAAGAATAAGTTCAAATAGCAACGATAAATATCTAATTTAATGAGGGTGCGTAAACCTTGAATTTGAAAAAAAAGTTTTTGAAGAATATGAACTCTTATATAAAAATATATAATAAACCAGATTTTTTCTATAATTATTAATGTTGTTGTAATAGTCACAATAACCAGAACATTCATCTGGCAATTTATCACTAAAAACTTTCCGATGAGAACCGGCTAGACATCGCAGAGTTTAAAGGAGATCTGTTTGTCCTTAGAACTCCCACTGATGGAGGTCTCTCGAGTGAGCAATACATGCTGGAAAACTGCTAGTTTTATTGTCTCTGATTGTTCGAAGAGTAATAATAGATATTAGTTTCGTATAAAAACATTACTCAATCTACAATTATTGCATGAAGTATACGTATATGTGATTATTAATGAATTGCACCCAAGTGAATATAGTACAGATAACTATTATTTAAACAAAATTAATAATAGTTTGATAATTGCAGCTACGATTTTACTTGGCCCATCAGGAATTAGTTATAAATGGTAACAGAAACAAAAAAATCACTTTATTAAATTTGTTAAACTGTCATGATTATAATAACTGATCGACCTATAAAATTTATAGGAGTAAATTGCATAACCAGAGATTTTGCCTTGATTATAATAATGTGTTGTAATGGTAAACATGTGCTTTTTATTTCGTTTACAAAGAACTGAACTTTGCAATAAAATAAGCAAATAAGCAAACCTTTAAGCTACATACGAAGTTGTGACTATACATAACACTTAACCTAATTTGTTGTTTTTATTATAGCAGTATGCAATATCATATAGTGAGTACTTGTTTTCAAAATGAATCTCTCATTTTTTTATTTATATTTAAAAAAGAAGTCTGAGTTTTTCTTATAGATTTTATTTAGAATGAACAAAATAAAACATCAAGTTGATCTCTTAGATCATTGATGGCTAACAAAGTAAATGTAAAACTCGTTTAAAGTATGTAAATACACGTCAATGGTCCGTATAAGAATATAAGGACATTTAGTTTACAAAATAAAAATCTATTGATATAATTATCTAAATTTTTTGGGAAAAATATAATACTTTCAATCTGATGTATTTTGCATATATACCAAAGTTACTTTGTATACACATGTTTTATGAATTTATAAAGTGTATTATAATTGATGTATACAAAACGATATTTTAGTAATTTATAAATCATGCAAACCAAATAAACCACAATTGAAATTGCAACATTTAATTTAATACTTCTCTCGTTTTAGACGTATATTATATTATCTATCGATTATGACGTATGTGTGTCCTTCAAACAAATGGAAAGAAAACATACAAAAGTCCATAGTTTGGTGTATTGATTACGTATAGTGATGACTGAAACATATTTCTTATCCGTGATCAATTAAAAAGTGCCACTTGGTGAAAATGACTTGTCAAATTATTGTAAAATGTTAACTACACAAATGAAAAAACGTGGACAGAGTATCGATTCATCTAGCAATAAGAAGGCGTTTGATCTTTTACCTGATTATGTTGACATTTACAAATATTTTTTGGTGGTTTTCGTGTTGCTTAAAATTCAGCTTTTATTGTAGTCATTTGTGTATATGTTTGTCTTTTTGTATTCTGAGTTTTTCTTCGACTCATGAGTTTTGAATGCTCCCTTGGTATCTTCAGCCTTTTTTATTACGTAAATACTGGAAATGTTTTTTTTCTAGTTTCATCTGATAATGCACTGGTAACAAATGATGTTTCAGTATTTGTCAATTGTTTGTACGTACTCATTATGTACAGTCCAAAAGAGTAATATAAATTTGAACAATAAGGGAACGTATGGTAAATCACGTCATGCCCGTTAGCCGTCTGAAGATTATGAAAACTTATTATTATTAACAAATCTATAAAAAAAGAAGATGTGGTTTGATTGCCAATGAGACAACTGTCCACAAGAGACCAAAATGACATAGACATTAACAACTATAGCTTTATATAAAACTAAGCCGAATAGTCCTATCTTTTACTCCTAAACGTTAAGTGCATATGAAAAAGTACCAAATACTCATTTCCCCCTCAGTTTAAGTTTGCAACCCGGACTTATTATCTTTCAATCGATTATGACTTTCGAACAGCGATGGCGATGTTGTATTATTGTTACGCTGATTCAGCGATGGGACAATGTTAACAAAATATCACAATACACACTTTGAAAAATATAAAAATATTAAAATGATTTTGTTTTTAAATATCATTTTTTTTTCTTTCATATTTTTTCTTTTTTTTTTATACATTCATCATTGTGTTTCTACTATATCTTATATACACAACATGTTCACAATTATCATAACTAGAGAAAAAAGCTGCGGAAGTCATTTAAATCATATAGCAATAAAAATCCTAATAAGAAAGTATAATTTTTATTACCACTTTTACCTGTTTAGAAAGGAGATCCCGATAATTCTTCTCCGTTCGTTTCTTATTCAATTCATAATTAGAAATCTTACAGAGAAGTCCGGTGTTTTTGTATTTGACCGACAACCAATTATAATTTCCTGCGCGTAATTACTATATTTTGTACGCACAGTATAATAGAATAAGGAAAAGCGAAATTTCCGATAATGAAAAATAATAGAATTCTAGATATTCATTTCATTTGTTCATAATAAAGATCGCTCGTTTTATTCTTGGTAAAGGGTTTAGTAAATTTTAACTTTGAAGGCCAGATTGTGCCATCTAACGTTTTTGTATTGATATACTTTTTATTATTCTCTCATGTTTTATGTATTTTGTAATAAATTCTTAGTATTGTCATCTTGTAAAATTTCTATAACACGATTTGAGCAGTCACCAATCAAAAATAAATTATAAAAATAGAATTAATATCTTCATGAGTACTGGTAATATACAATTATTATGATTGGACGTGATATCTAGGTACTTCAGTTCCGTCTCTTTTATGTGAGGTTACTTAAAAAGCAAAAAAGTAAGAATGCTTGTTTTTTGTCATGTAAGAGAAAAGCAATAGAAAGATATATAGCTTTTAGTAGTACACGTATGTTGTTCGAAGCGTTCCTGTTGATATATTTTGAATGCCGCATGTGTAGATTTATAAATGATTTCCTAATTGATTGTTGTTCATTACGGTTTATAATATAATATTGTTCTATTGCTAAGTGTGCGTCATAAGAAATTTTGCGAGACCCTTAATTTCATTCAATCAGATCCAACCGGCTCGGTAATGCATTTCGAAGCGCTTACAAAAACAACGCATATCATATTCAAATGTGTTCCTAACCCTTAATTGGCCAGATGTGGTAAATTCTTTATCTTTTTTTTGACGCCAAATATGTTATGGCCTAAGTTAACAAAGCCTCAAACAATATTGTTTTATATGCAAAAATGCAAATTACTAAATAACTGGGAAATAACAGCATATCTGGAAAGCCTACATATTCCCCTACATTATTCACAAAGGGGGATATTTAAGAAAACAACACTTGGCAACCGCAATTTCTTTTGTAGAGTATTGTGAAATAAACCTAGTATTATATTTAACCAAACCTTTCATTTGAATCACAGTCACATATGCAGTGACTGGTTACATTTCACGTTTAAAGTGAGATTATAAATATAACTGAACCCGAAGGTTCTTTGTGTCTTCATCGCTTTCTTTGTATCGATACAGATAAAAAGTAAAATCACAAAAATACTGAACTCAGAGGAAAATCTAATCGACATGTCCATAATCACATGGCGAAATCAAATCACAAAACACACCAAAAAACGAATGGACACGAACTGTCATATTCCTGACTTGGTACAGACATTTTTAAAAGTAGAAAATGATGGATTAAACCTGGGTTTATAGCGCTTAACGTCTCCCTTTGTTGATCAAATTCCGTTACATTTACAATGAAAGACTTCAAACTAGAATCTTGAAAAATATGGTTATTTCAAGTTTTGATTTGCCAACTTCCCATCTCTCCTTAGGACATATATACTATCTGCCAAATCGTATGGTAATTTATATCTCAATCAATACATTCCTGTTTGGACATATCTAATCATACTAAACACAAAACAGTAAATTCGTATTTTATATAAATATTATTTAATTAGATGGCAATGAGTATGCACCGTACGCAAAGTATAGAACTATTCTAATCTAAATATAAATGGGTCAAAACTATTAACTATGGATGCATTTATGTGTCGTATGTTGATAATATTATACGAAATATAAATGCTAAGATCGTTCGGGATCATCGCAGAAAAAAAGTAAATCAAACTATTTTTCAGAAAGATAAATGATTTTTTTTTCTGGTCAAAGATTTTTGACTCTTGATAATGCTTTTCAACTTTGTATTTGTTTGGCCTTTTAACTATCTGAGTCTTAAACAGACGAAACGCGCGTCTGGCGTTTAAAATTATTATCCTGGTACTTTTGATAACTATTTACACCACTTGGTCGATGCCACGGCTGGTGAACGTTTCGTCCCGAGGGTATCACCAGCCCAGTAGTCAGCACTTCGGTGTTGACATGAATATCAATTATATGGTCATTTTAAAAAAAAATCTGTATAGAAAACTTTATTTTTTTCGAAAAAAACTAATGATTTTCTTACCCCAGGAGTGATTACCTTAGCCGTATTTGGCACAACTTTTTGGTATTATGGGTCCTCAATGCTCTTCAACTTTGTATTTGTTTGGCTTTTTAACTATTTTGATCTGAGCGTCACTGATTAGTCTTATGCAGACGAAACGCGCGTCTGGCGTTTAAAATTATAATCCTGGTACTTTTGATAACTATTTGACGTCATAAAGAGATCATATACATGCAGAAAACTAGCACGACAATCAGATCGAAAATGCATGTATTTGAACGTTGATATAGTTCTGTCGAATGATATTCTAAATAATCATTCGGCAGTCATTTAATAATATTTATAAACCGTTATACAAGTTTGAGGTCATGCAAGCTATAAAATCAGATTTAATCTACCATTTTCTACATACGGAAATTTCCTGTACCTTATCACGATTATGACACTTGGTTTTCATTCGTTTGATGTGTTTGAGCTTTTGATTTTCCATTTGATAAAGGAAGTTTCGCTTTGAATTTTCTCTAGAGTTTGGTATTTTTATATATTTTATTTTAGGTAGATTGAGTTATATTTATTTATCGTGACAAACTGGATATATATTAATGACCTATAGACAGCAAAGTGAATTGAAAAAAATATCTTATATTTTAGCGATTTCTTGGCGGGTATAAATTATAACACCTGTGATTGATGTAATAATTTGTACTTTAGTTAAAATGTGGGAAATGCTTCTCAATTAGCGCTCTCCAGTATATTTGAAACTTAGATACACTTTAATGACAATAATAACCTCTTACAGCGCTTCACCTGCTACATGTATACGAAATCAATGGATAGGGCAATTATATCTGATTATCTGATCAAAGTTTGTTCTTAATTGAAATAGGGAAATAACAACATATAAAGACAAATGACATAAACACAAACTGCAAGAAAAATTCCACCTGCCGGATTCTGGCTTTCCTTTGAAATTCTAGAGTGCACATTTTAATTTTATAGTTTAACAGTATATGGTTGTATATTGTTTCGCTAATCAATACATAAAGGCAACAGTAGTATACCGCTGTTCAAAACTCATAAATCCATGGACAAAAACAAAATCGGGGTAACAAACGAAAACCGAGCGAAACGCACACAATTGTCATTATAATAACAATATATCACTGTGTTATGTAAATTTTAATTGCTAGATGAAGAAAGCATATATTTTATAGCAGGATACAGCTTCATATACTCTACACAAGTCACCATTATAACTATAAACGGAAAATAGTTTTCTTTATTTTAAACATGACCCTTTCAGCAAAGAGTTTAACATATCTTTTATGTTTCTTATAAACAGTTACCACGTTCAATCCATCATTTTCTATAATTGAAAATGTCTGTACCAAGCCAGGAATGTTACAGCAGTTGTCCATTCGTTTGATGTGTTCTGTCATTTGATTTTGACACGTGATTAGTGACTTTACGTTTTGAATTTTCATCGGAGTTAAATTTTTTGGTGATTTTACTTTGTCAGCTTTTTAACTAATACGTCATTTTATAACGATACACTGTACAGTAAGAAGGAAATAATATTGATAACTTATTTCGTATGTGTCTTTAAGAAGGTCAATCCTTTATATTGTTAGATCATGATTATAAATATCAAAATAACTTTAATTTGCTTTTTCAGTTACATTTTAAATACTAGTAAACAACAAAATGATTTCAAAGAACCACTCGCATTATAATCTATCCGCCAAAACGTTCCCTATGAATAGATTTATATAGGTTCAAATTATTATGTTCAAGTGAACTTCAGTTAAAGCTTATTTTAGGAGCATCCAGCAATTTAGAGCAATGAATGAAGGCAACAGTAGTATACCGCTGTTCAAAACTCGTAAATTTATTGACAAAAAACAAAATTGGGGTAACAAACTTAAACTGAGGGAAACGCATTAAATATAAGAGAACAACGACACAACATTAAAATGTAACACAGAAACGGACTAAGCAGTAGACAAAATCCGATGAGAATAAAAAATATAACATCAAAACCAAACACATGAATCTGGGATTGCCCCCTCCTTTTCCAAATGTATGTTGTGTTGTATATTTATGTTTGTTTCAGTTTATTCTGTTGGTACATGTAGCTGCATAGTAAAAAAAGATAGATCAATATAGAGGTTATTGTGGATGTAAAACTATTTCAACCCTATTTCATTGTATTATGGGATGTTTGCAAAAAGTTTTCTGGTTGTTTTTAATCGGATGATGTTTTGGGTTCAGGTGGACTGTCGTTCAGTCTGTTATGGTAAATTGTTTGCTGCTATCCTAAATAGAATTATACGGGAGATTTCGAATTATACGGGATATTTTGAATAATATATTACATTAAAACTCTTCTGAACGTAATTCGTCCATTGCAGTGAAGAATGAGAGAGGGAAAAATAGACTGCATGGCTTGTTTTGTACTTCATTACATATATGCTGTGGGAATAGATTGTATAAAAAATAAACCCAGCCTGCTATTTTAAATTTTTACACACTTTTATTTTTCGATGTTTCATGATTAATTGACAACACTTTGATAGAAATGATTAAATCGGTTACTTGTAATCAAATCAACCGATCTCACTTGACCCAAATATTTTTTTTTTCTCATTGTAAATTCTATCAATATCAAAGTCAAGTCTGATAGATAAATATAATGGAACCTGTTTCTATAAGTTTTTATATATTACATTAATAAAAAGGGTGTTTCAAAATTATATAAGGAATGGAAATTTTGAGGCTGCGACTTCAAGTTTAGAATTTTCCTTATCATTAGTCGATTAAGAAGTATAGGAAAAGTCTTCGTGTGTTCATAAATGTAAAACTTGGTTTTGCATGGTTTTCTGGCAGATTTGCATTACAAGTTGGACTTTTTCTTGGTTTTATAATGAATTTACATAATTATGCAAATGAGGCTGTTACTAAAAATAGATACGATTCTGGCGAAAATTAAGTGGCCATTTTTTTAAATTTTATGTCAAGGATTGAGATGATATATATAAATTTGTCAAGTTGTAATTGTCGATTTGGACGATTTCCTGAATATTGCATGGTTTTCTGGCGGATTGGCTCACGTTGTTTATTTGACGTATTTGTCATTGAAATCTTACCATATATCACTTGGTGAAACCTTGAGTTAATTTTTGCTGACAATTCTATGCTAGAAAATTCTAACCAAAGAGACCGTACGTCTCACATCTCCCCTCATTAAATTTAAATAACCCCTTTATCATTTAAAAAATTCAGTCGATAGTTTCTTCCAATTAAAACGTCCAGAGTAATGTATGATTTTGTGTTAAACCCTTAAATGCATAACACTTTCCAATACACTTGTAGAGTGTATTGGTGTTGTGAATAGGGGGAATAGTGGTGTATATTAAAGGAAATTGTGTGTTGTGTAACAGGGAATAGTGTTTTGTGTAATTGGAAATAGTTTGCTGTGCAAGGGGGAATAGTGTTGTATGTAAGATGAAATTGTGTGTTGTGTAATGGAGAAAAGTGATTTGCGTTATTTTGAAGAAAAAAAGTAAAATAACAAAAAATACCGATATCCGAGCGAAATTAAAAACGAAACAGTGTGTTGTTTGATATGGAATAGTCTTTTGTGAAATGTATTTTATCAGAGCGTAAAATGTAAACTTTCTGTACATTTCATTTGATCTTAATTGTATTCTGCATTGATTGATCGTGATGAATAAAGTATGAAGCTTCAGATATCAAAAGATTGTCAATGCTTTATGAGTAATTATATGAATGTTTGGTCGAACGTTTTCGCTCTAACATTTTTTTTTGCGTTTCTGTTCTACCACGCCTATAGTATACTTTTCTACATCTTTTGTAAAGACTATATTTGAATGATGTTGATTATAAGCTCAATAATAAATATTTCGTGTGAAAAACCTATATAAACCCTTTAAAATATTTTTTGTTTTTTACTCAAACCTAACCTATTTCCACAAAAGTCAAAATGGTCAATTAAACAGCCTACCATTCAATGTATCACTATTTTACAATAGCTTGATAATATGAAACAAGAATTTAATCGACCTGATTAATAGCGATTTTTTTTTACATGTTTTGACATTTTGTAAAATGTAATATCAGATTAAATCTGTAAATACCTTCAGATAGCTTATGAAATAAATTGCATCAAACGGACGACTTTTTAATTCGGTCTCTTGTGGAGAGTATCTCATTGGCACTCATACAACATCGTCGTTTTTTTTTTACTTTCAATAGTTATATATACTAAAATGTCGTATAAATTGCATAAAACACTCTGACCTTTCTACATATCACGGTATAGTCAATTAGATCTTCCTTAGAAACCTGTCTTATTTATTGTTGAATCCTTTTAAGTTTAAAAATATCTCCGATATTATCAAATGTTCTATTGAGATTTTTCAGATTTATTTATTTCTTCAATTTGAAATAGAAAAGACGATATTTTTCAGAAAAAGAAGGTATTAATCAATGCAATTTTATTGACAATGGCAAATAAATTTAATTCAACATGATATATTAAAAATATATGTGTTGACACACTATACTGAACTCGGAGATCAAGCGAATGCAGCTCTAGTTGCTATGTATTATTGTTAATGGGGAAAACCTAGATATACATTTAACGATTTTTATCAAAGCGTCTTGTTTGGACGAAACGCGAGTCTGGCGTATCAAATTATAAGCCAAGTACCTTTGATAACTATTTTCGTCTTCAAGACATGGACCCAATTCAAGACACTAATTTTATATGGTCAAACCAATAACAAATAAATAAAAAATGAAGCACAGGTTCTATCCTGGTTTCATCAGAAATTGTACAATGCAAAATACCAGCAAAGCGGATTAAGTAACGAAGTTGCGACATATAAGAAGGAACGAACGAGGATGTAAAACGCGATTGCACAATAGAGGATCAGTATTTATGGACGAAATTAATAAGAATTTCCTCTCGACTTGATCTTTACAATATATGTCAATTAATATAATCAGTATGTTGTCATCAACTAATCCATTTCAATTGAAACGTTCGTTTGTATGACAACAGTTCGTATGAACGTAGAAATGTAATGCATATAAATGATTTGATTGTTTGGTGACTTCCAAAGACGGATTTGATATTGTATCATGAAAACATAATGGTAGATTTTTTTCTTTGGGAAATATAAAAGTGAATGTAACAATTCAAACATGTTTACGTTTAAAATGACAGCTAATAAAATAATATTATTAAAAAAGTAGCCTTTTTTGACTGAGTGACAATAGTAATATTTGTCAAATAATTTGTTTAAATGTAGAATGTGTTGCATGAATGTGAGGGGTATAAGAAACATTCATCATCCATCTTTTGTTGAGACTGATAATGTTGAAAAAGCAGAATACATTTGACAAAACATGCCACTTTGTTGTATAATTACATGATTTAACTTTTCAATTTATCGGCATGAATGCTTTCTCCATTTGACACAACTGATGTTATATTATTCAATACTCTGAAATAGCAAGTTCAAAAGATATACGTATAATATTAATATAACCCAATACTGTAATTACTGTCACACATCTAATGGTTTCTCTACAATTTAGTGTGATGTTCCAAGTATTGTATTATCAGGCGGCAGACCCTTTTATCACTTTTCTAGTTCAAGCAGAATAAACCATTACACTCCGAGATGCATTAGCTGAAAAAGGTGGAATCTAAATACATTTATAAAAGAGAATATGAAATCATAAGAAATGAATATATATTTTGTACAATAAAGAGTTATAAATAAAGGCAACAGTAGTATACCGCTGTTCAAAACTCATAAATCCATGGACAAAAAACAAAATCGGGGTAACAAACTAAAACCGAGGGAAACGCATTAAATATAAGAGGAGAACAACGACACAACACCGAAACGCAACAGCACACAGAAACGGACCAATCAACAGACAAAACACCACGAGAATAACAAATATAACATCAAAACCAAATATATGAATTTGGGATAGACATGTACCGTGCCACGTCTTATCTCAAAAATAAGAGAAAACACAAACGACTCAACGTTAAAATGCAACACACACACAGAAACGAACAATATTATAACAATGGCCATCTTCCTGACTTATAATTGTTTTCATCATTTTAGAAAAATAAGCGTTTACAAATAGATTAATATACCATATATTGTTTAACATATTAACTACATTTAATAAGGTATATAGTTGTAATCAACTGCTCATATTGATTCCACATTCCAGAATGCAATTACTAATAGAAATTAACATCCAGCCTTTTATGTCAATTTTATTTCTAAGGTAATCGAACATCAGAATTATCTCTTTTAACTTATTGATAAATATTATGATTGCACTGCTATTATGAAAGTTATGTGATAGCAATTCGCGCGCAAAAGTTTTATTCACATGGCTAAAACGTTTATTTTATTTTACTTTACGTGTTTAAATTCGCAACTTCAATTAATTGCCTTATGAATTAAATTGTCTTTGAAGTACAGTGATTAGTTACTGCAAGAATGATCGAATTTTTATTATCGGCAGATTTTTAAATGTATTGAGATTTTTCAATTAACTGCTCTCATGTTTTTTCGCTTCCCTTTCTGCTTGGTTCATCCTCCTTCGGTACGTCTCAATTTACTCCCGTATCAATGGATTGTATATATATATTGGCATATAATTAATATGAGTTAAATGTTGTCACAATAATTCTACTTCTTTATATTCAAATAACAAAAGGACGATGGATACGCAATCAATTCAATGTTGTTCTTTGGATCATGCATGAAAAAAAATCATTAACCACATTTCACTGAAGCATATTTACTTAGCTAGTATATACGTTTCTTTAAAATGTCAGTCCTAACAATATTCCTGAACAATTGCTGATATCGATATTTAGATTATTAATTGGTAACCTTTCATCCCGCTGTCGCTTTATATTTACTGAAAGCAATGCATATCAAAATGAAAGAACTTTTTGATTATAGTCTGAAACTAATTAATGTCACATATAAACTGTATACGAAAACATTAATGAAATCAAAGAAGGCGAGACTAACATCCATACATTCTAGAATAATAAATATAATGTATAATTTTACTGTTTGATAATAAAAATATTGTGTAACCAGACTGGGCAAATTACATTCACCAAATATTTTAACTTAATGAATAAATTTTATACGACTTATATCAGTTTTGATGAATAATCATTGTTTACAACATGCAGGGTGACATTTCGACATTTTGTATAATTTTATTCAATCTCAGTTATAACCCTGTGCAAGGATACTGTTAACTTTTTTGTAGCATTTTCTCTAAAAAAATAATAAAAAAAAACGACTATGTACCTTTACTTCTGACTTGTTTTCACAAGTACATAATGCATTTATTTGATGCTTTCAAATAGAAACTCTGAGTAAATGGTGACGTCTGATCTTCAGCACTGATTACGCTGATATATTTTCCATTCGGAATAACAATTTTAGCACAGACTTACTTCCAGATAAACCGTCAAGACTAAGCCGACATCTTTTAAGAAACAAGAGATTAGTTCTAACATTTGCAGCTCAGACATATTGAATTAGTTTTGTCAAATCTGTCACAAGAGAACACAAATCTCTCAGAAAGAAATAAAAGAATGAGAAGTTCTGACAGCAAACAAGACACAACTTTACGCTATAGGCGTACATCTACAATTTAGCCGATCACCTATTGTTATCATGGGATAAATAATTAGATGTTATGTCACATTGGAAATCTATAAATAATAAAAATAGGCATAATATTCGAATCGAGTACACAAACTGGGTTTTTGTTTTCAAATGTCTTGAATTTCATACAATTAAAGTATTACGCAAGTATAATTTTCAAATTACAATGTTTCTGAATAGCAAAGGGAAAAACTGTTTTTTTTTTACCTTTCTTGAACACACAATACGGTCATAATATCACAATATAGTAATATGACCGAAGACAATAAGACATTTGGTGATTGTATTGTTTTTCTATGGTAAAACGTCCATTAACGTATGCACAATGACGCAATTCTGATTTTTGTTTGTTGTCATTGATCTAGCCATCATTCAACTATTTTGAATATAAGAAAACAATATTTGTCATGCGTCTATTTATCATGTGACTGTCAAATGAGCTATCACGTGACCTCCTGGTTTCGAATATCCTTTTGTCTCAAGATTTGCCGCTCTATATCAATATACATCCTATTAACCTCTCCTCTGTGTTCGGATTATTTTATCGTCATGACGTCTCCGTCAGGAAATAAACAATATAATAACAATAGCAGAGCAATTACTCGTGTATTAAAATGGTTAAACTATGTTGGATATACGATAAAGAATCTGGCACGAAGGAAACATATTTCTTGGATCAATTTCCGACAAGTACCTAAAACAGCTGCCTTTAATTATTCTGTTGGTTGTGTTTAACCTAAAAAACTTAGCATTTTGGTATCGTGATAAAAAGGGGCTTTATAATCCTGGAGAAATAAAGTAATCCTTATATACCACGACCTTTTATAATCCCCGTGTGGTAGATTTCTATATTCTGACATACATTTCATGATCTTTTATTCACAGTACTGCTGATGATGACAGTAATTGGTTGATTAAATTTCAACAATTAAATTGAAATATCAAATTGAAAACCAATTAGATTCTAATTTGTTTTACGCTTTGTAATCATACATGATTAGTGAGACCAAAGTTACTTTATTTACATCTAGTCTTTAATCATTCTCATGTCTTTGATGAATGCTTCCTTTTAATCATATCATCAAAGTAAGAGTCCTTTAAGAGAAGCTGATTTTCAATGAAGTTTCAATAGTTAGACGGAAACCATTCATCACCGTGTGTTTCTTAATTACATTCTTTAATAATAAGATAAAAGATAGAATCTCATTGATGAAAGTTTGATGACTGTCCAAGATGTAGCCGCATATGTAACTTGAGCACAGAAAAATGTTTTTAACTTCAAAACAAATAATTAATAATGTTTATATATCTTTACTGAGTCGTGAAAATCCATAAACACATTACAGCCCCTTTTCTCACTTTAATATTGATCTTACATACTATAATAAGTAATGTAATTAATCTCCCTTCCCCCCTTCTGGATATATTAAAAAAACCTTAAGTAGGTCTAGATATTCATGACAATATAATGGGTTTGTTTATGAATAACCGGAGTTTATATTACGATAATCGAATCAAAAACTGCATCATCGGGCTTACATACCATAAACACAAAAAAAAAAATATACTATCAGCTTTTATTTTTGGTTAAGACCTAATTCAAATAAAAGGGCACGTATAAAATTAATAGTCTGTCTAACATCTACAACGACATCACAAAACGACACAGAAATGACTTCGTTGAGAGAAGTTACTATTAAAGAGAATTAAGGTTTTGAAACAATTTATTAAAGAAGACAGGCTTTTGAATTTTGAGCATTTTTAAAATCGAAAACCCTTAATTGTTGAACAAAACATGTTCAAGCGTATCTGCTGCTTGCGCTGTCAACAACAAAAGTGTTTCGACAGATATTTCTCAACAGATATATTATAGAAACATTATCACATCAATGAACTTCATGTCAGACAAAATTGCTGATTAATGAAATTGTAAATGCAGTGCAAAGCGATATTAATAAATACAATATTGCAGTTTTAAAAATGAGTCTCTTGTAACATTACTTTATGAGTACTCTTGAAATTAAGGACAAGCTTGTGTGTCTCTCAAAACATTTTCCTAAGAAATTAATGACTACCTTCTGTAACTCACTACATTTCTATACATATTATTTACAACTTTCTCGAAATATTTTCACCATCAAAACTTCTTTTAAAAAACCCCTTTTATTTCTCGATATTTCTTTATGAGTCAATTCATCGGATTTAAACATCGATGAACTAATCATGCATCTAACAAATGTTATGAAAGAAATGGATACCACAATATACCAAGAGAAATATGGCTGTGATGGTATTATAGTCAAATTGATATATTCACGTATATTAACCACTTTACACATAATTGTTATAGGAAGTGTCTGATGTTATTCTGTGGTTTGCATATTGCTATGATTATGTATTGTTCTGATTGTTCTTCGTTTGTTTGTACTGCATTCCTGTCACATAATGTTTAAGTGACTTTTTTGCATTGCAATGTAAGCGCGAGGTTTTACTATCAATAAAATCAGGTGTATCCACATTTTCTTAAAATGTCCTGTACCAGGTCAGTAATATGGCAGTTGTTTTAAATAGTCCTGTTGTATTAGAGTTTGTGTTTGTAGCGTGTCACTGTTTTTGTTGTTCCGTTGTTTTAATTAGCAATCTTACAACATCACTTTTTTTTAACCTTATTGAACTAAACGTCAATAAAACAGTACCTCATGAACAACAACATTAAACCATTCAACAAATGACTGCTTTTTTGTAAGTTGCATGTTTTTTGGTGATTTCGCTCCTGGTTTCAATATTTCATTTTGTATTTATGTTTGGTTGGTTGGTTTGCCAATTTCGCTTTCCAAAGTTTCCGTCTTATTTCGTTAACATGGTGTTGTCTTCCTTCAAATTCTTAATCTAATCATTTTTTGTTTGAAATTGTCACCTCAAACAGTTTCATTAACAAATATATTCCGGTAATATTCAAATCACGTATAAACATTTTAATTATAGGTGTTGTTCTATGTATAAACAAAAGTTTACAGATTAGAAACACAATCGATTGAAACCAGATGAGAAATCTATCGCTCTATTCTTTCATACCTGATCAAAGAATATCGATTTGCATTGAAGCTTTAATATTTGAAAACATATTGCAAATATGAAAGGTTGTACGAGTGCACGTTGACGATAAATGGAATGAGATACATAAAGGCAACAGTAGTATAACGCTGTTAAAAACTCATTAATCGATTGAGAAAAAAAAAATCCCTGTTACAAGCCACAACCGATGGAAACACATCAAATGTAAGAGAAGAACTACGACACATCAGAAACACACCATTAAAATGTAACACACACAGAATCGAACTATAAGATAAGAATGACCATTTTCCTGACTTGGTACAGAACATTTTATGAAAAAAATTGTGGGTTTAACCTGGTTTTGTGGCATGCCAAACTTCCCGCTTTTATAGCAATGTTAAATTTGACATTAAAATGACAACATTAGTTGACAGGACTACAATACATATAAATGGAAAAACATATGTGACAGAAATACACACGAATAACAGCTAAAAAAGGGTACCATATTTAAAATTTAATAAGCCATAGGCGCATTTCGTCAACACAAGACTAACCAGTGACGCTCAGATGAAAAAGTTTGAAAGCCAAAACAAGGACAAAGTTGGAGAGCATTGAGGGACAAAAGTTCCATACAGAACATATTCCTTTTACAGCTATCAACATAAAATTTAAAACAAGAAACAAAAAACAAAAAAAGTGTGACAATAGAGTAAGATTGACTTTACAAATCAAGTTCTCAATATTATACATTTCAAGAAATACAATTGTCGGTTGTCTTTAAGATTTATTAAAGTTAAAGTGTAAAGTGAATTTATATTACCGAAAATAGACATTTGTTTTAATTGCTTTGTGAGTGTGATTGAAAATCAATCTATTATGGATTGCAATTTCGCGTTAAATGTTTAAATTATTTTGGTTTCCCTATATATAACAATTTACCACTCTTACTCTAGCACCAGCGACAGGTTAACCATATCAATAACATATACGAATTTCAATTTAAGAATAATTTCTATTTTATGTCATGTTTTATTTACTACACAAGTCACTACAGCCATATGTAAAAATAGTGTTAAATGATTTGAAAAAAATCAATTCAAATGGCTGAGAAAATTCTTGCTAAGCTGTTGGTGTACTACTTAAAAAAGTTACGAAAATGGTCTTACTAGGTTAAAACGTCCACGGAAATGGTCTTACTAGGTTAAAACGTCCACGTAAAAGGTCTTACTAGGTTAAAACGTCCACGTAAATGGTCTTTCTAGGTTAAAACGTCCACGTAAAAGGTCTTACTAGGTTAAAACGTCCACGTAAAAGGTCTTACTAGGTTAAAACGTCCACGTAAATGGTCTTACATGGTTAAAACGTCCACGTAAAAGGTCTTACTAGGTTAAAACGTCCACCTAAAAGGTCTTACTAGGTCAAAACGTCCACGTAAAGGGTCTTACTAGGTTAAAACGTCCACGTAAAAGGTCTTACTAGGTAAAAACGTCCACGTAAAAGGTCCTACTAGGTTAAAACGTCCACGTAAAAAAGTCGATAATAGTCTGCCTCAAGATGACAACTGCCTCTTCAAAGTTAAAACTGCCTTACAAAAGGAAAAAACCAACAGTCGACCAGTTGAATTCCCATTGATTAGTGGAGAAGAGCAAATAGCATTTGCTGTCTTTGCCGTCTCTTTCCAACTAGTATCGGCACTTGATTTGAAAATTCTGTATTGATAGATAATCAAGGTCCAGAGGACAAAGCTGTCTACATGTATGTGATATATTTAGTGTTTTTATGATCTGTTATCACCATACTCGTACATTGTACTTTGTACATTGTTTGGATCTTTGGTGATCGGCTCTTGTCTTCATTACTGTCACCTCATTAGCGATATTCTGATTAGTCATTCAGGCTGTTCTGACTTATTGATACTGAGAGAAAACATTGAAGCCTAAAGAGAATATAAAAATTAATCTAACAATTAATAACTACGCGATCTGACTTGTTGTTTGTAATGCACGGCTTTTTACGTAAACATTTGAGGTCAATAAGAAGATAAACATTTTTTACTTTAGTTTAAGAATGTAACGTCAGCTCTCGTTCTAATTTGAGTTTAGTAACTTAGCCGTCAACTGAAGTCCAGATGTTAATTAGAGTCTTGATCCTAAATGCTTTTTGTCTGAAATATTTAACGATATGAATGGCAGAATTATATTATGGAGAAAAGGAATGAAATATATGTTCTGTCTATGAAGAAATAACAAACAAAATATGGTATACACTGAAAAAAACACGTAGCAGATTATTCTTAAGTCCACCACATGTTTGAGGTTATTTAAAAAAAAGACAGAATACAACTCAATTCTAAGTAGTAAATCATAATGAAAATGTTGATATGTTCACACTCAAATGACATGCCTTTCAGGTGGAGACGAAACACTTTCAGCCACCAGAAGACGTGTTACATCCTAAACTAAATTAACAAACTACAATTACAAGTGATTATTTTGATTCTTCAGATATGTTTGCCGACGAATTGTATAAAAAGTTTCACATTATTAATGCGGATATAACTAGAAATAGTTTCTATTTGTGCACAATAGCAAATATCTTTTAGAAAAGGGTAGACATAACAATTTGTTTATATTAGATGGTTCAAAAATGTGTGGGTGTTTTCACCACTTGTAGTGGGTTATTCCTTTCAAAGTTTCCAACTTCTATTTTCATCCTCTTTTATGGAGCAAACATCTTTCAAAGTTAGGATTAAATGAACTGAATTTAGAAAATATCATTTTTGTTATTTTTTTCTTACATTCCCTCTGTTAAACAAAAAATAAAAAGCACGTGTGCATACAAGTGCTCGTCTATAGTTACCTTCATCTAGAACTCACAAAGCCCCAAAAACTTGAAAGTGAAACACATATATTAGTGTGACGTTCTTTTTCACTAAACTAGTACACAATTTTATTTAAGGGCCAGCTGAGGGCCAACTCCGAGTGCGAGATTTTCTCGCTGCGTTAAAGACCCATTGATAGTCTTCGGGTGTTGTTTGCTCTTTGGTCGGGTTGTTGTCTTTGTTATATTCCACATTACCATTACCCATTTTTACATATACAGAAACACGTTAAGAGTTTTATAATAAAAAGTCTCAAAATAGTAACAAAATCCATACTAGCTAAATAAATCGGTAGTTTGACACAAAGTAGTTTTGACACCCGAGAAGTTTGATCACAAAACGTTAGGACAATGATTTTGTTGTTTCCAAATGCCTAATTGTCCTTTCCAAGTATCATACAACGAATGTCTGCCCAAATTATGCATGATCTTTTCATATTAAGATTTGTGAGCAACAAATGTCAGATTCTAATTTAATTATAAGAATCAACGTTTTGTAAAATGTGAAAAGATAAGGTATCGTCCCAGTTAACTAATTGCCTGCGCATGTCTAAGCAGCAATGATTTTACATTATCTGTATTTAACTATCCGCGTTACTATACATCTGAGTCTTTCTCTACAATTAAAAGAAGATTTTCCAGTGCACTTTTGTCGTTTTTATTACCTAGACAAGTCGTTTCCTTACTGGAGGTTAATTAAAATCACAATAAAATGTCTATATCAGCCAGGGTTGCTCTTTACTAAAAAGGTATTTTTTAACAAAGATCAATGTCCAAATATATTGACTTGTTTTATGGAATATACAGAACCCATCTTCAATGGAACAGTTGGCGATAGTTAAAAAGAAGTGTCTGTTTTCAGTTTATTTAATTGCTTCTAACGATCAACCCTTAAATGTATTCAAAAGGAAAACATCAAATTGTCTGACACCATAAAAAACCGATCTAAATACAATTCTTATTGTAAACAACACGTCCAAGCAAAGTGGTTTGGTTATTTTATATGATACTTTAGGTCCCATAGCTTAAACAATTGCAAGTTGCTCTACGTACTTATACTTAAAAATATTTCATTTATGTGCTTTTTGGTGAAAGCTATTCAAGCTGTCCTTCGAATGCAACAACTTTATCAAATGCTATTTTCCCAGTTTTGTATAATGTCAACTTAGTAGCAAATGCTACTTGAATGAATGTATACTTTACATAACACCAGGTATAAACATCAAACCTAAAAATGCATTAAAATTCGTGTACTGGTGAACCATACCAAGCTCCACCTAGATTGATTTTACCTGATTTGAATTTGGATGTTCTTTGTCTTTACCTTCTGATCAAATAACTCGTTTACAAGATTCTATTCATCCTAGACTGTTGAATGATATAGGAGTATAAATCCTGAAAGCGTTTTGAATTTACTAAACTTACAACTTGTAAACTATGTGTTTTTCAGTTAAAACATGTTCATCTTACAAGGCAACTAACTTTCATTTATATCAGGTAAATATAATGAAAAAAATAGAGAATTATTTGTATTTTCCATACTTATTATTTCAGTTGTAATGAAAGTAACTTACATATTCATGCAAATTAAGATCCAAGTCATCACCAAAAACATATAAATTTGGAATTTATTTCCTTCTTTACAAGTCATTCGTGATTACTGTCTTTCAAAGGTTATTGATAGGGATAACATTTGTACCAGATTTTATAGTTCTATAATTCGCTACACTGAAATCACGGATTCCAATATAAATATGTACGCCCACAAGAAATTGAACATACTAATAATCAGACTGCAATGGAAACACGGATCGATATAAATCATGTTACGCACAAGGAATTGAACAATAATAATCAGACTGTAAACGAGAGAATCATACATAATGTATTATAAAGGAATCCATAGCTTATGTTCTGTCTTATAAAGGAATCCATAGCTTATGTTCTGTCTTATAAAGGAATCCATAGCTTATGTTCTGTCTTATAAAGGAATCCATAGCTTATGTTCTGTCTTATAAAGGAATCCATAGCTTATGTTCTGTCTTATAAAGGAATCCATAGCTCATGTTCTGTCTTATAAAGGAATCCATACTATGTTCTGTCTTATAAAGGAATCCATAGCTTATGTTCTGTCTTATAAAGGAATCCATAGCTTATGTTCTGTCTTATAAAGGAATCCATAGCTATGTTCTGTCTTATAAAGGAATCCATAGCTTATGTTCTGTCTTATAAAGGAATCCATAGCTTATGTTCTGTCTTATAAAGGAATCCATAGCTTATGTTCTGTCTTATAAAGGAATCCATAGCTATGTTCTGTCTTATAAAGGAATCCATAGCTTATGTTCTGTCTTATAAAGGAATCCATAGCTTATGTTCTGTCTTATAAAGGAATCCATAGCTTATGTTCTGTCTTATAAAGGAATCCATAGCTTATGTTCTGTCTTATAAAGGAATCCATAGCTTATGTTCTGTCTTATAAAGGAATCCATAGCTTATGTTCTGTCTTATAAAGGAATCCATAGCTTATGTTCTGTCTTATAAAGGAATCCATAGCTTATGTTCTGTCTTATAAAGGAATCCATAGCTTATGTTCTGTCTTATAAAGGAATCCATAGCTTATGTTCTGTCTTATAAAGGAATCCCTAGCTTATGTTCTGTCTTATAAAGGAATCCATAGCTTATGTTCTGTCTTATAAAGGAATCCATAGCTTATGTTCTGTCTTATAAAGGAATCCATAGCTTATGTTCTGTCTTATAAAGGAATCCATAGCTCATGTTCTGTCTTATAAAGGAATCCATAGCTCATGTTTTGTCTGATAAAGGAATCCATAGCTCATGTTCTATCTTATAAAGGAATCCATAGCTTATGTTCTGTCTTATAAAGGAATCCATAGCTTATGTTCTATCTTATAAAGGAATCCATAGCTTATGTTCTGTCTTATAAAGGAATCCATAGCTTATGTTCTGTCTTATAAAGAGCGTATGCTTACTTGTTTCAATAGCATCGTAGAACATATTAACTTAAGTATTTATAAAGAGTGCATTTAGAAATCGCTTTGTAATGTCTGATTAGAAATTTGATAGCATTTCATGTATTCCGATGGTATGATTTCTAGAACTTGAAAGAAAATATGCTTAAAAAAGTATGACACTTTGATAGTTAATTTTCTGTAAATATTTAGATAAAATATGTGTTGTTTTGTCAAAATGTTGTTTCTAGCTTCGCGTGCAGGATTTTATATATTAATGAACAAAGTGTGTAGACTGTTCGTAATTTCATTACACGTAAATCAGTTATTTTTATTTTACAAGAAATTACATCAAGAGTATATGTCTCCGTCCTATAATTCTTAAATAGCATTAGGAAATTTACGTTTCACATGCGTTCACGAGTTAAGATGACAGTAAAAGTGTGTGTACATTTCCAGTTACTGAATCGTCTCCTGAATGTCCAGAGGGACATCAATATACTGCTACCACTTTCAAATTCTGTGACTATTAAAACTCAAACTATAGTCTACAAACTACTTATACATTTATATTATGAAATAAATAAACATAAAACTTATTTAAGCTATCCTGGTAACTTTGAAAAGGGGTAGCAGTTCATTACTCCTAAAAACAACCATGTCCAGAATGGGGATATATGTATATACCTCATTACATCATATGTTTAGAAAAGAACCATTGACGCAGCATATTTATATAAAAATCAAAAGATTATTATTGAGAACTCATTTCAGCTTTAGGAGTTATATGACAAATGACTAAATCTAACGCAACCCACGATCAGTTTATCCCTACGGAGTGGGATTCTGAGTTTCCTAAAATTCTCTCAACGTCTGTTTAAAATATATCTGCGGTAGCTATCAGGATGTGCTTACCATTTGTGGCATCTTAGATCAATCCTAGTTTACGATAGGATTCTTAATATGTTGGTATTGTTGCCTTGTTGTCGACTATTTTAAAGCCATGGCTTGTCTATTTATTTTATAATTTTAGTTTGAATTTCCTTGAAGTATCTTTCGTCTCTCCTTTTCATTGTTTTTAAAAAGTTTTCATAATTCAAATGAATCCATTTGGGTTTTGTTCCAACATATCTAACAGCAATTGGTACTGAATTTTAAAATAAGCTTAAGCAGTCGTGAAGACTTTGTTCATTTCTGTTTTCGCTCTTTCTAACTATAGCATATTAATGGTTGTCCTTATTGCTACTAATGTCTTGATGCGATCTCTTTAATAGCAGTCTTTGTCCATTTTCTCTAGAGGCTACCTATCACATATAACACCGTCAGCTGTTCTTTAATCCTTGTTACACAATCAGACCTTTATTGGATCCCAAGGTAATTCCGTATAACTTGTATAACTGTAATATTGTCATCTTTAACTATATATGAATCATATTTATAAACCAATATGAAATATTAAGGAAACTGGTAATTAGTCGTAAAGTTCAAAACTGGTTCGTTCAGTCTAACCTAAGCTATTAGCTATAGATTGTCAATTTGATGTCAGGAACGGTGTTTTTTTTTACAAATTATAGTTCATCAGTACTGTATTTGTTATGTGAAGGCTTATATTTTCGTAACTGTCATCGTGCTTTGGTATCAAGTACCCATATCTATCTGACTTTATATGGATATAGTTCAGAAAAAGTAAAATCACAAAAATACTGAACTCAGAGGAAAATCAATACGGAAAGTCCATAATCACATGGCAAAATCAAATAACAAAACGCATCAAAAACGAATAGACAAGAACTGTCATATTCCTGACTTGGTACAGGCATTTTCAAAAGTAGAAAATGGTGGATTAAACCTGGTTCTATAGCGCTAACCCTCTCTCTTTAATAACAGTCTCATCAAATTCTGTTATATTTACATTATGCGTTAAATAAACAGTCACAATTAATAAAATAGTCAAAATATGGGTACATCAGTCATCATCGCATAACAATTTTAAAAGGACAATTTAACAGAACACAAAAACATCTATCTACGAACACATGGATTGACAGACTGTTAAGAGACAGCTACCTAATTTCACATCCCTCCTAATTACCTTTATTTGGGGGAAAGGGGGGGGGGGTTAAAGCGATTACAAGTATATTGAATATTATGAATACCATACTCAATCATTAACTATTGTTGTCGATCGAGACTTTGAACATACTTTTATAATAGAGAGGCGCAAGATATCAGAGGGACAGTCAAACTCATAGATAAAAAATAAACTAACAACGCAAGGGCTAAAAAAGCTAAAGACAAACAGATAAACAACAGTGCACAAAACAGAATATAGAAAAATAAAGACTAAGCAAGACGAACCTCAACAATAACTGGGGGTGCTCACAGATGCTCTTGAAATGTTCGCAGATCCTGCTTCACAGCTGGCACCTGACGTGTTGATCATGTAATTATATCTTATATGAGTAATTGGTCCATTCTAAAAAGATAAAGGTTATTATTAATGATTAATGTACTTTGTATGGTACCACCGTTTCCCCTCGTTTTGTCTAGTTTATATAGTCGGAATGTCAAGAACAATTCTAGTCATCGCGAAAACATATGGCATTGAAACAAACTATCAAATAAATCTAAGTGTTGGTTTAATCAGGCAGTTCAAATAACTGATCATTATGCCCTCTGCTAGTACTATAAACTTCACTTGAACTTCTACTCTACAAGAGTATGGTTGGTAAAGAGATTAATTAAGAATGATATTATATGCGTTGTGAGAAGTAAATAATATTTAGTCAGATATAAATAATGAAAATGAAATATTATAAACTGAGATCTTCTTCTAACGTTACAAATTAGTATCTCTGGTTTGTTAAGCTCTTCAATGTTTGTATCAAACTTTAGATTTTTTGAGATAAATTAGCCTTGAGAATCACAGGAGAGACATTGATTGTATAAATGCGCATCTAATGGGGTCAAATTTGTACCATTCATATTATAACTGGTCTGCTGATTGGTTGCTTCGAATTTTCAGTAGAAATACAAAATCTATCGGTGAATTTTAGAAATGAGCGAGAGGAAGAAGGCCGTTAGTTTTCTCGCTTGAAATGTTTTACATTGTCTTATCGGGGCTTTTTATAGCTGACTATATGCGGTATGGGCTTTGCTCATTGTTGAAGGCCGTACGGTGACCTATAATTGTTAATGTTTGTGTCATTTTGGTCTTTTGTGGATAGTTGTCTCATTGGCAATCATACCACATCTTCTTCTTCTTTTTTTATAGGCAAGTGTTTTAAACAAGAAGCCTTTGGTAGTTAGAAGTTTAATTTATCAAAGGAATCCGTGATCCTCTTTGTTTATGTTTTAACCGGCGGTTTACTACTGTTACATACAAGTTTAAATATTTCCTGCTCTAAAATAATATCCAGGAATTAATAAAATCTTACTATACTTCTTCTGTTTATCATCACTAGATAAATTCTAAGATGATTTTCATCAATAAAGAAATTTCAAATAATTGTTTCCGTGTTGTGTATAATGTATACTTGATAATAATATTTAAATTTGAAGCACACAAACTAACTTATAGTTATAAATTACTTTCAGCATGCAATTGTTTTGTTAAGACACCAGATAGTTTTCAAGGATTAGTATCAATAATGAAATTGAGAATGGAAATGGGGAATGTGTCAAAGAGACAACAACCCGACCAAATAAAAAACAACAGCAGAAGGTCACCCACAGGTCTTCAATGTAGCGAGAAATTCCCGCACCCGGAGGCGTCCTTCAGCTGGCCCCTAAACAAATATATACTAGTTCAGTGATAATGAACGCCATACTAATTACCAAATTGTACACAAGAAACTAATATAAAAATAATACAAGACTAACAAAGGCCAGAGGCTCCTGACTTGGGACAGGCGCAAAAATGCGGCGGGGTTAAACATGTTTGTGAGATCTCAACCCTCCCCCTATACCTCTAACCAATGTAGAAAAATAAACGCATAACAATACGCACATTAAAATTCAGTTCAAGAGAAGTCCGAGTCTGATGTCAAAAGATGTAACCAAAGAAAATAAACAAAATGACAATAATACATAAATAACAACAGACTACTAGCAGTTAACTGACATGCCAGCTCCAGACTTCAATTAAACTTACTGAAAGATGATGATTTCATCATATGAACATCAGGCACAATCCTTCCCATTAGGGGTTTAGTATCATACCATCATAACATATATGAGAAGAACATAACCCGTGTCATGCCAACAACTGTTTTTAGAATAAATGTCTTTAGTTCCGACGCAAAGACCTTATCAGTGACTCAATATTAACGCCAAAATATGCAATCTTTAATGACTTGACAACAGTATCGTAATTATATCCCTTCTTAATCAGTCTATTTAAAGGTTTTGTAAGTTTCTGATGTGAATACTGACACCTTTGTGCTTTATAAAGAATATTTCCATAAAAAATTGGATGTGAAATACCTGAACGTATAAAAAGTCTGCATGTTGAGCTATATTTATGAATGATGTCTTTATACCGATGATAAAATTTAGTAAAAGTTTTGACTAGTTTGTGATATCGAAAACCCTGGTGTAATAATTTTTCAGTAATACATAAATTTCTCTCGTTAAAATCTAAAACATTGTTACAAACACGAGCGAATCGTACAAGTTGAGAAATATAAACACCGTAAGATGGTGACAAGGGAACGTCACCATCTAAAAAAGGATAATTAACGATAGGAAATGAAAAATCATCCCTTTTATCATAAATTTTAGTATTCAGCTTTCCGTTAGTGATATAGATATCAAGATCGAGGAAAGGGCAGTGGTCATTATTAGTATTAGCTTTATTTAAAGTAAGTTCAGCAGGAAAAATTTCATTAATATACATACTGAAGTCGTCATTATTGAGAGCCAAAATATCATCCATGTTGTTTTGATGGGTCTTTGCTTATTTTTGTCATAAATTGTAACTCATAACAATACAAAAAGAGGTCCGCAATAAGTGGTGCACAGTTAGTCCCCATTGGAATTCCGATAATCTGACGATATACGGAATCCCCAAAGCGAACAAAAATGTTATCTAGTAAAAATTCAAGGCCATATATAGTATCAAAGCATGTCCAATTAACATAGTTTTTTTGTTTATTGCTACTAAAAAATGACCTAAAAGAGTTTGAACATATATATTCACATTCTGATTTTTTGAATGCCCATTTAATTAGGTGTGTGAATTTTTTCTTAATGAGAATGTGAGGCAATGTGGTATACAGGGTAGAAAAATCAAAACTTTGAACAGATTCAAAATCACCAATATGGGTATTAAAACAGAAATATAAAAAATACCAAAATCTTATAAATTGGAAGTCCATATGACATGACCACATCAAACGTTCTATTATATAAATTAACCAATGTAACTGCATTAGACGAGCAAACACAATATCCGTGCGTTTCACAAGAACACAAGTACGAAGTAACTGTGTCGAAAATACTCTATACCATTTATTGAAACGTATGTTACTATTAAAAAGTTAACTGTTAAGAGGAGCGTATACAAAAAACATTAAGGTACACATCGTTTTCACAGATGATATCGGATATGTTCTTTACGTAGTAACTACAATACCCTTCTTTTTCATGAATGTGACCTACCAAATTAGACTATTTACCGAACTTGTCATAACATGAGCAACAAGGAAAGTGCCACATGTGGAGCAGGATCTGCTTACCCTCCCGGATCCCCTGAGATCACCCAAGTTCTTGGTGGGGTTCATTTTGATTATTCTTTTGTTTTCTATGTTGTGTCATGTGTACTCTTGTTTGTCCATTTGTATTTTTCATTTTTAGTCATGGCGTTGTCAGTTTATTTTCGATTTATGAGTTTGACTATTCCTCTGGTATCTTTTGCCCCTCTTTTTCAGCAAATCTGCAATTATATAACATTTGAAAATTAAAAGGCGAAGTATTCCAGTGGTTATCTTCTAACACATGTATGATTACCTTACATGACCTTATATAAACTCTTCTTCTGTATCTGGTAGTTCATGATAATAACTCGTTTTTGTTATTTGATTATCATTATTGTAAAAGTAAATCATTATATACCCCCTAAAGTGTTTGTGTTTATTGGGCTACAATACACTCTTCGTTACTGACTTATCAATCTGACATGTTTAAGAATATGGTTAAATGTATAAATATTGATAAAAGAATCTTAATGTCAGATTTCATTTATTAATCATGCTTTTATGATTTTAAACCCTTGAGTTATTGTGATTTGGGGCAAATAAAGATAGGACTTGGACAATAGGATACAAATTAAATAGACATACAGTTTGCTATAATAGTTCATTATATTCTAAATGGGAACATTGTATACGGAATAAATAGTTAACATTCCTTTTTAAATCTATAGTATCACTAAAATAGGTTTACATTAAAACATTGGATTCGGTTTTTAATCTAGCCATTAACATAAAAGTAAAATATTGAAGGCCGTACATTGACATATACTTTGATAAATTGTTATTTGGATGGAGAGTTGTCTCATTGCCACTCATATCACATCTTCCTATATATATATGAAATAGTTATATTTCGAAGTGGAAGATGTTTTATATGAGAGTAAAACAACAAAAACGGAACTCAAAGATTTAAAAAAAAAATGAAACTCCACAAAAAACTAATAATACGCGTGTTTGAGCTTTTGATTTTGTCAATTAATTAGGGACCTTATTTTTTTTTAAATCCTCAAAGTTCAGTATTTTTGTGATTTTAATGGCTGACGTTATCAACCAGCGGAACTAGTGGAACATAACTTACATATTCCTAATTTAATACAAGATGGTACAAATACATATTTGATAATTTTTATGCTGGCTGTAGATTCAAATAAAAACCTCAAATATTATCAGGTAGTTTATATATTATATAAGTAGTTATCAAAGGTACCAGGATTATAATTTAGTACGCCAGACGCGCGTTTCGTCTACATAAGACTTATCAGTGACGCTCATATCAAAATATTTATTAAGCCAAACAAGTAGAAAGTTGAAGAACTGTTTATTCAATAAAATTGAGAATGGAAATGGGGAATGTGTCAAAGAGACAACAACCCGACCAAATAAAAAAACAACAGCAGAAGGTCACCAACAAGTCTTCAATGTAGCGAGAAATTCCCACACCCGGAGGCGTCCTTCAGCTGGCCCCTAAACAAACATATACTAGTTCAGTGATAATGAACGCCATACTAATTTCCAAATTGTACACAAGAAACTAAAATTAAAATAATACAAGACTAACAAAGGCCAGAGGCTCCTGACTTGGGACAGGCGCAAAAATGCGGCGGGGTTAAACAAGTTTGTGAGATCTCAACCCTCCCCCTATACCTCTAACCAATGTAGAAAAATAAACGCATAACAATACGCACATTAAAATTCAGTTCAAGAGAAGTCCGAGTCTGATGTCAGAAGATGTAACCAAAGAAAATAAACAAAATGAAACAAAAAAAACCCATTAGATTGAATAAATTCTGTTTAAATACTTGCTGATATTATTCAATGATACATAAGCCTCGTATGTTGCAACATTTTCCTTTCATATTCATTTTGTCATATCAACAAAATAATAAAGAAAGGAAAATATGGCAAAATATGAGATAATATCGATCACAATATCATAAAGATTGAAGAAAAAAACTTATTTATATGGCATTGAAACAAAACTTTCACATTACTGTGAGTAAATACGACAGTTTAGTTATAAAAATAATTGTGTTTACTACATTTGTACATCCATCTTACAAGGGTGTTGTTCAAGGACATATAAGTACCGATTATCAGGTTATCTGCATGTTGATATCAGCTGCGAGACATAATATGAAGCTTTTTGTCGAGTGAGCTTAGCGATATATACAATATCAATATGCAGATAATCTGATAATCGATTTATCGGGCTGTATTTCCGTGTTTCGGAAGTGTTTTCTTTGGTTCACCAGCACACAAGAGATGACTTGATAAGTTCGGGTCAAAGTTATTAACGTCGGTTCAAACATTATGACGTCGCTGATATGTCCGGGTCAAAGTTATTAAGGCCGGGTCAACGTATTTAACGTCACAAAGACATGATACGGAATAATATTAAGAGCTGAACAGAGTGATATAGACAGTGGGACGACCGATAAGATGTAATTTAGCTTTTGATAATAACATTTGATCAGATACTTTCTGGTTATTTTGCATTGAATTTGTCTTTGTGTTTGTTTTTTTATATTTTACTGTTTATGTGTATCCTTGTGGCATGGCTGAGTATTTATACATCCCGCTGTTTTGTTATTGTGCTATGGTCATGTTTGATATTCCTGTTATTCTTTATCGCTAATGGGTTTATATAGCATAAAGTAAAATCACAAAAATACTGAACTCAAAGGAAAATCAATTTGGAAAGTCCATAATCACATGGCAAAAACAAAAAAATAGCGTTTTGGTTTCTTATCACAAAGTTGTTAAATAGTTTTTTTTATGCTTTTATATGTTATCTGCTAAAATTTAATATGCAACATGTTTTCCTGTTACATTTCTTTGTTTTACTGACACATTGTTATTAATACAATTGAATTATATGCGACAGTAATACACGTGAGAGTTTTATTTAGCTATAAAACCAGGTTTAATCCACAATATGAACATTTTACTTTCGTTGTTTTATGTTTGAACTTTTGATTTCACCATTTGATGAGGGACTACACTTTTTGAAACTGAAATGGAAATCATGAATGAGTATTTGGTATAATTTATTGTGTAAAGAATCTGTGGAGTTATTGTGGAGTGTGTGTGGAATAATGGTGAATTATGTAGATGGGAAGTTTAAAGTAAAACTGAAATCCTGCCCTTATTCGTTAGATATTTTCTTGTGGTGGTGCAAAATGTCAATGACGCATTAGTATTTTCATATTTTAAGTACTTAAATGACCAAAGATTATATAATACATATTTTGAATGTAACGCACCTTCTTCGAGGAGAGTTAAAATGAAAAATGAAATTGTTCATTTATTCAGATTTGCTTAATTTAGAAAGGAAAGTAGTTATGTTCATATAATCTTGTCCATTCATTTGTCTCTCTTGTTCAAACCCGTTATCCAACATTGTAGTGACAATTTATCATATAGACATCACTGTCTTTTAATCCTGTAATTTACTTCCTTCGTGATTGATGCTGATGTATTTTTTATCACTACCATTCAAGTCAATTACAACACAAATCAGTTTTACGGTGTCAATATTCCCACAATTATACATCTATTCACTTCGTTAAACTTAATTTGAAGATATGCACTGTGAAGTTGCTTTATAAAATGACACTCAATCAGAAAATTTGCTGCTGCTTGTTAAACAAAATTAGGATGATTGACAATGAAGAGATATTTACTTCTAGAACAAGGATGTCTTGAAAAGTTTTTCCAATCAATCGTTAAATCACTTGCTTAAAAGAACATGTCCTCAAAAATCTAAAAAAACAACTTCATCTATTTGTTTGTACTTGAATCTATTTTTTTTTATTCTAGCAAAAGAAAGGTTTTACTATATAAATAATGCATTGGTTTAAATTTTGTTTCACATCAATGGTATTGCGTCTTCGACATAGTTATCCATGAAATGTAATTATTTCTATTTTGACTATTTTAAAGAGTTATACAATGCAGAAATTTGAGTTTACAATAATTAGTAATTATATTTATTAACGTATACCAAAGAATATATTACGCAATTTTATGTTACATAATATGGTAAATATGTTAATTGAACAACTTATTTGTCATCGAAATGAATTTATATAAAGTTTTGACTTCACTTCAAGCATTGCTGTAAATCAGGATGTAGGCGACACATGCAATTGAAATCTAGTTAACGAAATAAGCAGTATCTTTATTGACATTAATTCGTTTTACTAATATATTTCAATCATTTCGGTGAAGATGAATGCATGTAAATAAGAAAATCAAATTGGATAAAACGCAACATATTTTGAATAAATAACAGTTATTGACTTCAGATGCATATGTCCATATTTATTATTTCCCAGCATGCTAGACGAAATGGGGAAAAATACGTATCAATAAACACAGTTCGTATTCTTCATATGTACTTTATGATAGAAAATGCACTTCTTGCTATACAGAAAAAAATAAAATGATACGACACAGACGACCTAAAATAAGATTTACAAAACACGTATACCATCATTAATCATATTCACAACTAGGTTAGGGTTTCTTTTGATCAGTCTTTAATTTTCTATGTTGTGTTTAGCGTACTTTTGTTTGTCTGGTTTTCTTACTTTTAATTTTCTATATTGTGTTTTGCGTACTATTGTTTGTCTGGTTTTCTTACATGTATAACCCTTTGTACCCGACTATAAGGTATGGTTTTCCATTGTAGAAGGTTGTACGGTTGTCTATATTTTGTTACTTTGACTTCATTTCTACTCTGGTGAAAAGTTGTTTCATTGACGATCATACCCGATCTTCTCCTTTTTATATGGATATGAAAACTGTACTAATTTTGCTTAGAGCATATGACTAAATCAAGTCAGGAATATGAAAGTTGTTTTCCATTCGTTTGATGTGTTTGATCTTTTGATTTTGCCATTGATAAGAGATTTCCGGTTTGAATTTTTTTTGGAGTTCGGTATTTTTGTCATTTTTTTTTTTATTGTTTTGTAGAAAAATCTATAAAGGCTTTTACACGCCTCAAAAAGACCTTTATTGTTTCCGATCATAAGCATAGCTGGGTGAGCAGTTAATCACTGTATTAAATAACAGACAGTGTAAATATATAATTAATCATTAAGTTTATAACTTAACAGTTTTTGTCATTCATATGCGATAAATTTATAACAAACTAGATTTCTGTATTAAGTATCGTAACTGATAGTTTATAATTGAGAAATCAAATTATTCTAGTTATCACGATAACACGTAGGTTCTTGTGCATATAATTACACATTGATTTCCACCCGATACTTATTTTTATACCACTATCACTTGAAAAAAATCATCACGTAATACAATAATTTGCAATAATCTTTGAATTTATCAATAAAAACGATTAGATACACATATCCATCCAGTAAAATATGAGAAAGTAATATATGACGTATGACTTTAATCAATTAATCTATAAACTATAATTACCGATCAGGAAGAGACCAATTCAGGAAAAAAAGCAAAACCTTAGTTGTGATTGTAGTTCATAACTGTTTCTCCAATCTCTATTTTTTTATAGATTAGACCGATTGTTTTCCCGAATGAATGGTTTTACATGAGTCATTTTTGGTGCCCTTTGTAGCTTGCTGTTTGGTGTGAGCCAATGCGTCGTGTTGAACACCACATAAAAGAAAATCATTATAAACTATAACCTCTTATAACAAATCAAATTCTTAAACGTCAATAATTGAATGCATCCTGATTGATCTATTCTTTTGACATAAATAAAGAAAACGATAATCACACTTGCAACCAATAAATCTTCAACTAAAACATTTTTTGAGTGTCTGAATACGCTCTTGCTTTAAAAACTAGAGGGACTTATTATTATAAATTCAAATAACTGAATTACAATAGAGATATTTCTATTTGAACGTAACTTGTCGTTATAAACTTATAATAATTACCTGTAAGGTGTTTTTTAAATAGTTAAATTGAAGTAATTAATGATAAAACACACCTATTTTTCTGATAAAAAGAAAGTTTGTATTTTTGAACAAGTTTCATACAGTTTTAATGATGTTCCAATATGAATAACTGTACCCTTCTGATAAATATATTCATACTGTATATTCCCCTTTACGATTCTATTGATGAATTTAACCTTTTCATTTTTACATACTCCTGTCCTTTATAAAGTTACTTAAAGCAATAACAAGTTCGACTTTTGGAGAAGACGTTACTAAGTTATAAAACTTGTGTCTGATCCTTTTGTTATTTTGAACAATGAAATATGTTTAAACTAAACTAACAAGTTCGACTTTCCATATGATAAGATTCAGTAGGTTTGAGATAGGGTGATTGGTGGGTATTTGATTTTAAAAGTATCCATATTTCCTTATATCTAAAACGTATGCTAGTCATTTTTGCAAGTGTTTTTTTAGCTGTTGATTTGTTTTCTTGTCTATTTCATAATTGACGGATCATGCACTAACCCATGCTTGCACTGACCTCGTCTCATAATCAGCTACAAATTAAATTGGTATAAACAAAGCCTATGATTTTACAATACGACAACAGTATAGTGTCGATGGTCATAACTAATAGCCCATTAAGAAGACAAATCACGATATAAAGCTATTCATGCATCACCCGGTATTCGATTCCACACTCAGTCAAAATGTCAGAAATGGTTAAAGGAGAAATCGGTTAATAGACAGATTAGACGACTGTTGTGGTAGCAAAAGTTCTTAGTTAGAACAAAACATGTCACGAGTGATTTGTAGAAAAAGGCGTATAGTATCGGTCAACCTATTCCCAGTGTTTTACCATTTAACTTATATCGTGTCACTCGTTAAACCAGACGAAGACGACTTTATGTACACAACATATTAATAGACTGTAAATACGTACATAAATATAAGCTATGTTACGACGTAAAGTCTACTCTTCATAACAATAGGATATTACAGCACACATTGAACGGCCAATGAAGATACAATAACCTTTTCTTTAGTAGGAATACATTGTTATCAAATAGTATAATTCATACAAACTTTTCTCTATATGTATCATGAGGAAAATGTCTGATTTATTTATTGGCAACATATACGTTACTTGTGGAGGACGTCTTTTAAAAAACCAATCGACATTTTTAATTTTCATCTTTCTGCCGACTGATCCTTATACCTTATTGAAGCTGACTACATACAAAAGCACCTAGCTAGAATTCCATTCTCATTTTATTCACTATGTGTATGTTATATAGTTGATTTAACCTTAAAACATGATTCAAACTATAACGAATGCAACCTGAAATAAATGAAATAAATAAAACAATGGATGCAGATAAGTCGGCCTCATATGTTGAATCAAATTGAGAATTGACAGAAAAGTCGGTTGAGAACAAAACTTTTCGATAAAGATAAAAGACAGTTTTTGCTAATTGCCAACTAGGAACGTTTTCTTTTTATTTAGCAACATTCCAGTAGCGCCTGTATACGGAGTTGATATATTCAGATATAATTATCTAGAGCATGTTTTTCTTATTTGGATTTTCTTGAAAGAGAATTGCATTCAAGGAAGATATAATACCATGAGTTTTTCGGTAGTGAAACTGCAATCATACGTTCGAATATTTGACAAACGAAATCAGAGTAGGTAAGAACTGTTTGGGGAGCATGTGTTACACGACTGTATGTGCACTACCAAATAAGACTTATCACCGGGTCTGTATACGAACGTCGCAATGGTTGACACATATACATGTGGAGCAGTCTGTTTTCTCTTAATGAACACCTTTTGCTTATTTACAACCACTGGGTCGATGCCACTGCTGGTGGAGATTTATTTCCCCGAGGGTATCACAAGCCCAGTAGTCAACACTTTTTGTGCTGACATGAATTGTCATTGATATGGTTATATTCATAAATTTACTGTTAACAAATTTTAGAATTTTTTGAAATACTAAGGCTTTTCTACCTCAGCTGTATTTGGCAAATCGTTTAGGAAATTTGATCCTCAATGCTCTTCAACTTCGTACTTTATTTGGTCTTTTAAACATTTTTGGATTCGAGCGTCACTGATGAGTCTTTTGTAGACGAAACGCGCGTCTGGCTTATATACTAAACTTAGTCTTGGTATCTATGATGAGTTTATTTAGTCTGCATTTTTCTCTGTTGTATTTGTAAGCTGTTGTTTTGTCTTTTTGTCTGTCCAGTGTTTATGCAATTGCAGTGTCATTTTTGGTATTTCAACCTTTGTTTGAATATTCAAATTTAGTCTTTTGTGCGTCTATTGTAAATAAAAAAAATAATCTTAGTATCTATGACGATTTCAGTGTTTATGCAATTGCAGTGTCACTTTTGGTATTTCGACTCTTTGTTTGAATATTCAAATTGAGTCTTACGTGCGTCTAGTGTAAATACAAAATTTAATCTTAGTATCTATGATGATTTACAACTACTGTGTCGATGCCACTGCTGGTGGAGTTTAAAATTTCCGATGGTATCACCAGCCCAGTAGTCAGTACTCTTGTGCTGACATAAATTATCATTGATATGATCATATTTACAAAGCTTTTGATTTATGAAATACATAGACTTTTTCTACCTTAGGAATAGATTACCGTAGCTGTATTTGGCTAAACGTTTAGGAAGTTTGCTTATCAATGCTCTTCTGCTTCGTACTTTATTTTGCTTTTTTACATTTTTTCGATTCGAGGTAAATGATAAGTCATTTGTAGTCGAAACGCGCGTCTTGAGTGAACACGAATTAAATCCTGGTATCTATGATAAGTTTATTTTCATAAAGCATAAATTACAAACATAATCAAAATATTACGGAGACTCCTGATTATTCAAAATGGTGACCTAGCTTAGAATGAAAATTGATTCTCAAATGTTGATGTTGATAAAAACTATGTATGAACGATAATCGTTACCCAAAGTAATACCACATTGACTAAACATTGCTGATACAAGGACAAAATTTAAACAAAGAATTTTATAAATGGTTGGTTTGAAAATTTGTTTTTCAGAATTTAGAATTAAAAGATATTTTGCAATCAGACCCAAAAGTGAAATATATGAGACAACTTGCATAAAATTGACGATATGCATACATTCAAGTTATCCTATATATGTTATTCAAATGAATGCATTGAAAAAAGCTAGTTGTGATTCGTACTTTTCCTGTTAACAACATACATTGTATTTCTGTTTTATAACAATATATTAATTTCTCGCTATGGTTTCCATCTGATTAAGCGTACCAGCAATTACCGCATTTAAAGGTTACCAACATATTTATGACCAGAATGACAGGCATACAATTTACTGTCTGAAAGATACTGGAATTGTATCATTATCTTATATTGCAATTTGTTTTACATGAAATACAGATAAAAGGTCATCCCACAATAAAAAAAATCTATGTGATATTCAATAACTAACTAGAATTCTCCATTTAGTGGTGTTAATAATAGATCACAAAGGAGAAATAAGAATAAACTAGTTATCATTATAAAACGGTAGATCGTGTTAACTTGATTGCACTTTGCTTTTTGTCACTATTATTTTTTGTGACAACCTCCATATGTTAAATGCATGGATAAGTATCGAATACAATTAAATAATCAACATATAAGTGATAAATCACGGATTTATTATTTATTTAAGTACATCGTTATGAGCGATGATAAAAAATGTAGGCAATTGATATTGCATTCATGAACAGTTAATGTAAAAAACAATATCATCATGTATACCCGTCTTAAAATTCTATCCGCATGACCTGCGTTTCGCTAAAGAAAGACTCATTTGTGACGATCGAATCCTGAAATTTAAAAAGGCAAAACAAATTACGAAGTCGAAAAATATTTAGGGCTCCAAATTCCATAATGTTTTCCAAGTTCAGTTTATCTAATGTGTTACGCTCAATTACCCGTAACAAAAATGTACACACGTTTAAAAGATGAAGGCAAATTGTTTCTTGGAAAATATCAACATTGAAAAAGTTCAAGAATAGAATAATGGTATAAACAAGTAAATAATGTCTACATACATACCATTTTTTTTTGCACCAGATGAGCATTTTGACAATACATGGCTTTTCAGTGATGCTCGTTGGTCAAAATATGTAAAATCCAAAGCTTATATAAAAGATGAAAAGGTACAATCCAAAAGTTCAAAAAAGTATAGCCAAATCCGTGAAAGGAATCAGAGCTTTTCATGAGGGAGAAACATTCCTTAATTTATAATAGCTTTAAACATTTTGTAACAGCAAATTTATTAACACAACAAATACTTTCGTGCCAGTACCGGAGTACTAGGTACTGGGATGGTGATACCCTCGGGGACTAACAGTAATAACATTAACGGTATCTATTCTTCTGCACCAGATGCGTATTTCGACAATACATGTATCTTCAGTGATGCTCGTGGCTAATGTAAGCTAATTTACTTTTCTACATTGGTTAGAGGCATAGGGGAGGGTACAGATCGCATAGACATGTTTGACCCCGCAGCATTTGCAAGTCAGGAGCCTCTGGCCGTTTTTAGTCTTGTATGATTTTTAATTTTAGATTTTAGTGTGTAATTTTACGTTTTTATATGACGTCCAGTATCACTGGAACCAGCTGAAGGACGCCTACAGGCGCGAGAGTTTTTCGCTTCATTGAAGGCCCATTGGTAGCCTTCGGCTGTTGTCTGTTCTATGGTCGGGTTGTTGTCGCTTTGACACATTCCCAAATACCTTTCTCAATTCTATAATATAAAAAATGAAGATTTGGTATGATTGCCAATGAGACAACTATCCACAAAGGACCAAAATGACACAGACATTAACAAATAAAGGTCACCGTACGGCCATCAACAATGAGCAAACCCCATACATCATAGTCAGCTATTTATACTGTATAGTACAAAAGTTTCTTTTATATATGCATATATATTCTTTTTTTAAAACGAGGTAGGCGGAAATGAGATTATGTGATAAATATCTGACAGCTTTTTTTTATTATCTATAAGAAATTAATGTTTATTCCAACTGTATTTGGGAATACCTTTCGCATTTTTAGTCCTCACTTTAAAATAAATCGAATTTAATTGATCTTTTTAATTTTATTGAATTGAAATTCATTGATGTGTGTTTTGTAAACTTTAATAATGAAGATAGCAAAAAAGTGTTTTATCGTCAAATGAATAGTGCTGAGATAAATAGTAGTGTCTGCCATTCCCCCGTTCATATTGATCACAAGGGTAAATAGAAAAAACGACCTATAAGAAGCCTCAAGAATTTTTGTCAATGAGTTGCTATCTGATTTTCCCGATAATAGCATATTCCTTCATTCAAAATAACGAAATGCTTTCTCGATTTCTGTGTCCAAAGTCGGTGACCTATTCATATTGACTGGATCTGCACAGCATTCAATGAACTAGCAATAATTAAAGAGAGACGAGAGACACAAGTAAACAAACGATACACATATGACTTGAGTTAAGTTATTTATGATGATGAATACTCAGTAACTCAGTTATATGCACTTGATAGTAGTAATACTGGTAAACAGTCAGTTTCTTAGAAAAAAGTGAAATCACAAAAATACTGAACTCAGAGGAAAATCTAATCGGAAAGTCCATAACCAAATGGCAAAATCAAATGACAAAACACACCAACGGCAAAAAGACAACATATGTTATGTTCCTGACTTGGTACAGGCATTTTCAAATGTAGGAAATGGTCGATTAAACTTGGTTTTAAAGCACTAAACCTCTCACTTGATACATTGGATGTTTAATAGCCTGCTGCTGACGAGGTATTCCTCGAGATTCATTCTGTGTTGAACAGTAAGTTTTCATAATTTTTCGTTTGTCCGCAAGTCATGCTGGCAACATTCAATACCTAAATTTTTCATCTGTCTATTAGACATACTGATAATAGCTATAAAAGGTACCAGGATTCTAATTAAGTACGCCAGACGCGCGTTTCGTCTGCAAAAGACTCATCAGTGACGCTCATATCAAAATATTTATTAAGCCAAACAAGTACAAAGTTGAAGAGTAATGAGAATCCAAGATTACAAAAAGGTGTGCCAAATACGGCTCTATGATAACAGTCAGGCCCGAGGTCATTCGTCACATCATTTGCTTGTGATTTAGATTTTACAATATGCTATTGTGTCAGTACATTATTATCAATTGAAGGGTTCGTTTCGTCGTGTCAGTAGATTTCTTTTGCAGTACACAAATTTTGGTTTCAAGTTTTGTAAAGGGATTTGTTTTCATCAACTATTAACCTAATTAAATAATAACTAAATACCAGTCGTGTACATATTGATAATCTTAAAACGTTAAATTTATGTCACGACATCAATTTATATCCTCAGCTATGTCATTAATCGAGTATGACGCTGTTATCGCATTTAAGATTTTGAAATCTCATTGTAATTATATGCTTTTAGTAATTGGAATGTTATAAAACTCGATAACACTTGTCAAAACTCGGGTAAATAAGTATTCCATGGCACTGATAAGATGCAACGGAATACCGTAATTGACACTTCGTAATGAAGTGTACTAAAACAATGATGGTGCTGATTTGACGATATTTGTCGAGAAAAGTTAACAATACAATAAACATTTCTATAACTTAGTCGGCGTTACAACTTTATATCAGATTGAAATCTCATTAAAAAGATAAAAATGAAAGTATAAATCAATTATGGAAAAATGTCTGAAGATTAATAGATAAATTGTTGGTTAAGGACCATTAATGACGTAACTTTCAATTTCACATCTTGATTTGTGCTGGAAGTGTAGCCAAATAATCATTATCAGTATGAAGAACAGAATAAATCGGTCTACCAAAACATTAGTATGACGGAAAATCATAGATGAACGGATCTCGAAGCACTTTCAATTTATAGTATTAATCACACTGACTGTCATTTATGTAGTTAAGATATGAAGCGACATCATAACTTGCTGTTAGCTTTAATGTAAATACCTTTGTCTCCCAACAGTCGATCGAAACATTTAATTCAAACTAATCTATGAAAACCTTACATCGTCTTAAAAAAGTATTCCTGCATTTTGGTTATTACATATAATTCCCCATAAATACAAAATCGTATCAATAAAAATACACAACTTCATGGTAAATTCAACCATACCAAATCATCTTTTTTTATTTCAAGTTGAAAAACTATGTCACTTATGATATACTGTTTTCTATAGCGTTTTTTTGTTTGTTCGCTATATATGGCCTGTAAATAAAAGTATGCTTTTTTATGAGTAACGTCCCAAAAAAACTATAAAAAATAGATTGAGTTTTACCAGATGAAGTATACATATCATTGGAACATGATATAAAGACGGAGAGATAAAATGAAATATTTTGGATAGTTTTGTTCTATCTTTTCCTTTGTACAATGTGACCTAGATTGTTGTTTAACTTTGACATTTTTTTGGTTGTTTAAAGTACTCAATATGGTGCATGGCTTTCTTTGACTTATGAAATGCTATAGTCCCAAATGCACTACTTTCCCTTTGCTTTCAATGTCAATACATGCATTCTAAAATAACCTTTGTTTTACAGGTGACCTTACATGCAACATCTTTTACTCTGACAGCCATGACGATTGATCGATACCATGCCATCGTTCATCCATTAAGTTCGATGAATTGGAGAAATAGAAAGATATCTACAATTACCTGTATCTTTGTATGGGCTGGTAAGAAAAAATTCAATTACCTATATCTTTGTACGGGCAGGTAACTGTAATTAGAAGGATATTCCTACATCATCCTATATCTTTGCATGGGCTTGTGTCGAGGAGACCGCGGGACCGGCAACGTATCGGAAGTCACATTGTATCTAAGGTCGACGTCACACGGCGACGTCTCCTTATATTTGGTTAGTAACTAGTAAACGTCAAACTACAAAGCTGTTGTGTATTTTATCAGAGTCATATTATAAGATATCGTCCCCACATTTATGGTGCCGTGACCAGGATTTTTATTCGATTTCGACTCAACCGTTATGCCATATCAACGGACATTCAAAAAGCCTTTCTACATGTTGGACTACACGAAGACGACAGGGATGTCACACGGTTTCTATGGCTAAGCAATCCATTAGATCCTGATAGCCATTTGATTGAATACAGATTTAAAGCTGTACTATTTGGAGCAACTTGCTCACCTTTCATTCTGAATGCCACGTTATTAAAACATTTACAGCAAACCAACAATACAACAACGAAATTATTAGAAAGGGACCTGTATGTTGACAACATATTGTCTAGCTTAAATACAGAAGATGACGCCATTGTTTATTTCAAAGAAGCTCGTACATTAATGAACAAAGCCGGTTTTAATCTGAGATCTTGGACTTCAAACAGCGAAAAGGTTCGTACATTAGCAGCAACAGAAAACGTACTCGATACAGATGAAGAAACAAAGATTTTAGGAATGCGATGGAACAGCGTAACCGATGAACTGTTTTACCCAAAGCGAGAAATTCTTAATTCTTCACAAATAGTAACTAAGCGTGAAATTTTGAAACATTCGTCACGAATTTATGACCCTCTCGGACTATTAAGTCCAGTTACAATTAGAAATAAAATACTTTTACAAGACATATGGAAAAGAGGATTTGACTGGGACCAAAAAGTTGATGAAGACATACGTATTTCATGGATGGATCTTACCAAAGACGTGGAACAAGTTACACATGAGGTATTTGATAGATACTTATTTTCTAAAACTAGTTGTAACTCAACAGAAAATAATTTACATGTATTTGTTGATGCTAGTACAAAGGCGTATGGTGCAGTAGCATACTTGTGTAACGGAAGTGATAGTACACTCGTGATGGCAAAGTCAAGAGTAGCCCCGCTTAAAGAACTTACGTTACCACAACTTGAATTAATGGCCGCCGTTATTGGGGCGCGTTTAGTAAATCACCTTAAATCAACATTAGAATGTTCAAGCATAACTCTATGGTCCGACAGCCAGATAGTCCTACATTGGTTAAAATCAACAAAAACGTTAAAACGTTTTATTACAAATCGAGTGAACGAGATAAATGATTTGACGTATTCTCATATGTGGAAATATTGCCCAACTGACTGTAATCCAGCCGATTTGTTAACCCGTGGTATAACAAGCGAGAGGTATAAGGAAAGTACATTATGGAAAAAAGGACCCAGTTGGCTTACGGACACTTCTAAATTTCCAAATACCACAATTGTAAGCGACGCCTCATTATCTGTTTTAATCAATGACCAAGAAAACAGTCAAGCGACAAGAGACATTTCAACTGATAAAAATGAAAATCAACCAGGACTTCACGTTATTATGGAGATAAACCGATATGGATCGTATAAGAGACTGTTACGTATAACTGCTTATGTACAACGTTTCGTTAGTAAGTGTCGTAAGCAATGCAATTCAATACAAACAGGACAATTGAAACCACCAGAAATACAGAAATCCGCCGAATTATGGATAAAGCACTGTCAGGAGACGAGTTTTCCACAAGAATATAAGGCGCTGAAATCGAAAACGACAACAAATTTACCTAGAATAAGACAACTACGTTTATTCTTAGACGACAACAATCTTATGAGATGTCAAGGACGAATACACAACGCACCAATATCGGAATTCGCAAAATTCCCGTATATACTACCATCAAATCACGCATTGGCTGAACTCATCATAATGGACGCGCATAGGCAAGTTTTACATTCAGGCTGTAATATGACAATAACTCACATAAGACAGACATTTTGGATACCTGCAATTCGACAAGTTGTTAGAAAAATGCTGAGAAGATGTGTTACATGCCGTAAAATAATAGGAAAGCCATATTCAGCACCCGACCCTCCTCCTTTACAGAAGATAAGACTACAAGAAGCGCCACCGTTTACGGCTACAGGAATAGATTTTACAGGAGCACTACATATAAGACAAACAGACAAGTCGTTAGTTAAAGCATACATTTGCTTATTTACGTGCGCTTCAACTAGAGCAATACATTTGGAAGTGGTAACAAACTTAACAGTGGATACGTTTTTACAAGCGTTTAGGCGTTTTGTTAGCAGAAAATCTTTACCGCGATTGATTCTATCAGACAATGCATCTACTTTTGTTTCTGCTTCAGATGAAATAACACGACTATGTAAATCTGAGAAATTACAGGAAGCATTTTCTTTACAAGGAATTGAATGGCGATTTATACCGAAACGCGCACCATGGTTTGGAGGCTGGTGGGAACGTCTCATTGGTTTAACAAAAACTAGCATACGAAAGGTACTTGGAAAATCGCTAATTGATTTAGAAACACTTCAAACAGTAACAACGGAGGTTGAATCTATTCTCAATGATCGACCCTTAACTTACATTTCTTCAGATGTAGTGGATTCGGAACCTCTTACTCCAGCTCATCTTTTATACGGACGACGCATTAATACACTGCCATATCCTCGTGGAGAAGATATTGATATTGAAAACTATGAGTTCATGAACATTACGAATTTAGATAAACGTGCAAAGAGACAATCGTTAATAATTCAACAATTTTGGAATCGATGGAAATCGGAGTACCTGACTTCTCTCAGAGAATTTCACCAAAAAACCGGGAATAATAAAAGAAGGATTGAAATTGGAGACTTAGTACAAATTCACGATGAGAAACCTAGAATTGGATGGAAAACCGCAATTGTTGAGGATTTAGTTAAAGGAAATGATGGACATGTTCGTTCAGCAGTTGTAAGAACTAAGAACGGAATTACAAATAGACCAATTGTAAAGTTATATCCGCTCGAAATCCATATAGAGAGTGACGGACACGGAACAAAAAACAACACACCCGACGAAGAAAGACGATTTCACAGAACGACAGTTATCCACCAGAGAAGCATCTAAACGTGCGAAAGAGAACATTAAAACATTTTATGGACTTTCGAAGTAAAGTGATCGAGCATATTTGTTAAAAGATGCGTTGCGCCATGATTATGAACTATTAATGTTATGCGATTTTGTTTAATGAACTGCGTTAGTTCAACTGTGAAAGAACTGTGATTTGTTTTTTTTTTTATTTTGAAAGACTTTAATCTTAATTTAATGTAATTTATATATTGTATTTCAATTTTCTTTTCTACGTAAAGTAATTTTTTTTGAGGCCCCGAGAATGTCGAGGAGACCGCGGGACCGGCAACGTATCGGAAGTCACATTGTATCTAAGGTCGACGTCACACGGCGACGTCTCCTTATATTTGGTTAGTAACTAGTAAACGTCAAACTACAAAGCTGTTGTGTATTTTATCAGAGTCATATTATAAGATATCGTCCCCACAGCTTGTTCGGGGAAATAAAAGGATATGATCACAATTCTTGTATATCTGTATGAATAGAATTGTGTAATTGATGGTATATATTTATTGTTGATAGTTGCTGTCTGTGATATTTGTTGTTCGTTTGTTACATATGACTTAAATCTGTGCTTGTACATCCCGTCCTTGTTTAAGTGTTTGTCAATTTTTGTATTCTTGTCTTTTAATGTGCTTTTTCTATATGCCTTTTGTGGTTTTTTTGTTACATATTTCTTTGTATTTAAGTGTTTGCAATAGTATGAACTATTCAAAATACTTATGATTTTCTTATCCCAATCAAAGACTACCGTAGCCTTCTTTGGCACAAGTTTTTACGAAATTTCAGAACGTCAATGCTCTGCAACTTTATACCTGTTTGGCGTTTTAACTATTTTGACCTGATGAGTCTTGTTTAGATAAAACAGGCGTCTGGCGTATCTAATTATAATGTGAAAAAGAAGACGTGTTAAGATTGTCAATGAGACCGAATGACACAAAATTAACTACTATAGGTCCACGCACGGAAACGAGAAATCTCACAGCCTTATTGATGCACAAAAAAATAAGCGAAAAACAATATGCAACACATCCACAAACGACAACATCTGAATTGCAGTATCCAGTCTTGGGACTGGCACATACATACAGAATGTGGCGGGGTTTAACATGTTAGCGGGTCCCAACCCTCATTGGACAGGGGTGTAACAGTACATCATAAGAACGAACTATAGTTGAAAAAAATTGTCATGGACGTGGCCGGGAACATCCTAACTACAAAAAGACACTAATTACAAATCAGAGATTATTTACAGTTACTGACACCTAGTTCAAAGCCACTAACAACTTATAGTAAATCATGCATCTAAAATAAGCCAGGTACCTTTGACAGAAATATGTGACATTTGTTATCCATTCGTTTGATGAGTTTGAGCTTGTGATTTTGACATTGGATTATGGACTTTTCGTTTTGAATTTTCCTCGGAGTTCAGTACGTATTTTTGTAATTTTTCTTTGTGCAGTAAATATGCACCGTAAGTGTTACTAGTTGAATATTCATGTTGATCTGTATCTATCAGACAGTATATTTGTCTACACTTGTATAGAAATTGAATATAAAAGTCTATAAATATAACATAAAAAAACTATTTAAATGACAACATTCGTTTAAATGGCTTTTTATGCTACCACAACAACAAAATAACAGCAAATTAATAACATCAACAGAATAAATAGGTACTTACTGACGACATATAATATCACTCAGTATTTATATTTGTAGTTGCCTTTTTCATATCTGTTCCATTTGCTCTATACCACAAAACTGTCACTGAAGAAGAAGATCATACATATTGTCAGGAAGCATGGCCAGACGAGACACTAGGAAAAGTAATACTCATAACAGTCACAGGGACTAACTACGTCTTACCATTAACCATCATTGTTATATGCTATTATCAGATTCTTCGCAATTTATGGAAAGGCTACAGACGAAAGGTTTGTACAGTACATTAAACAATAACATTTTTATCTGATGTGCTTCTTTTCCAAGTTAAAATATGTGTCTGCTGCTGTTGTACTTCGTAGCTACATTTTTCCTCCTCCAGAATACTATCTATATTTGTGGATAAACATGTAATCTTTCATCAATATTTAGTATAAAACATATCAATACGACAGAGAAAACATAGCTCTGCTTTCCAGTCGATCAATATACGACGTTGTATTCTCACATGGTAACTCACAAGATAGCATACGATTGCCTAGAAATGGCATCATCTCCAAAACAATATTCTGTTTCGGAGACAACCTGTCTGATCTCGAGTCCTTTATAAGTGAAAAACGTAATTCTACGTTAAAGTGTTTTTTTTTATTATCATACCGGTGATTGAACCTATATACCGTCCCTCATCAGTCGAGATGAACGCATGTTGATGAAATATTTGAAAAATAAGTTTTATTATCATTGCATACATTAGTAAATATTTGAGGCTAGAAATTAATCAGTTTTAGAAAAAAAATTATTTGATGGCTTTAAAAGGGTAAAAATATACTCAAATTAAAGTGTTGTAAATGACAATTACCTAAATCACATGGGGTATGTATATATGACCTTTACTAAGAACAACTATTCCAGTAGAATCTCGATACACATGCAATATTAACCTTTTAAAACACACAGGTAACGATTATTTTTATATTTACACTAAGTTAATTTTTTCAGACAGAAAGATCCATAAACTCAGCAGTAACAAGTGAAACACAAACAAGAAGAAAGAAGCGTATGACGCGTATGGTAGCAATCATAATATTGTTGTTTGCTACATTCTGGTTTCCGAGTCACGTTATCAATATTTATACCAAACTTTGTCCCGAATTCCCTAGAACCGAACCTATGTTTATTATCAAAGTCTTAGCACACACATTATCATATGCAAATTCATGTGTAAATCCATTCATTTATGCGTTTTTAAATGACCGCTTTAAAAAGTCGTTCGTTAAAACATTCCCATCACTCAGCTACTGGTTCCCTTGTATGCGAAATATTATTGAAGAGATGGAACATACCCGGACTACCAACATGGTGGATCAAGCAATTCAAGCAGGAGCAGATGACAACGATAATGACCACGTTGAGGAAAACTGTAACCACATTCAACTTCAGAAATTACAGGAAACCAGTTTGCTTTAAGAGACATGAGAATATTGGTGCTACATACATTCAGTGAGATATTAAAACAGTTGTAAACTGTAAAAGACACGTGTTCAAACTACAAATGTTTTTTTTATATATGTATAACTCTACTATAATTTTCAAAAAAATTCAAATATGTTAACTTTTTTCTTAGTTTCAATCCGATAAACAATGTTTTTAAAAACAAAAGTTATCAATAGAATAAACGGATTTAAATTTTAGAGAAACACATCACTGTAAGAATGGTTAGAAGTATAGAAATTTGGCACAGTTGTTTGAACAAATTCTTCTCCATTTGTGAGTTAGTGAGTCCATAAGCTCAAATTATAAATTGATAATCTCTTATTTCTATAAAAAAAACATGTAAGTGATAGGGTACAGTTAAATTATTTTCAATTTACTAAAAATTAACATTATTCAGCACGCCAGACGATAAATGATGAATACATTTTTCTTTTGTTTTATTTTTTGTTTTGCTAGTAGGATAATGCTTTAATGAATCATCTAATGATTGAAATCTCTGGGAAATCGACTTACTTTTAGTAATTTATTCACAATGTCATAAGTGTATCGGTAAAATTATATGGGTAAATTGAGAATTTTGTATTGATAAATAAGTATGGTTTTTTTATGGTCAGTGTGCGTTTTATATACTTTGTTAAAGGTGTTGCGTTAAAATGTTGAAAATTTCACATTTTATATTAATGCTTTCTGTCTTCGCATGTGTTTTATGAAATAAAAATCTTTTAAAAAGCTTGATTGAGAGTTGTCTCATTGGTACTCATATCACATCTTCTTATATCTATTGTATATTGTTTTGTGGATAAGGCATTTTCAATTGTAACTAAAAGTCTGGTTTAATAAACTGTATAGTTCAACTTTTTATTCTTCAACTGTTTATACATCCTGGCTTTCAAATATCTCTCTTTCAGCATTCCTGATAAAGTTAAAACCGCAAAAGCGCCTCCGAAAAACGTGTTGTGTTAATTTTTTTCTCTTCAAGTATATATTGATTGACACAGAGTTTTTATCTTCAAAACCGTTGTTTGAGACATTATCACATTTTCTTCTTGTTCATGTCTATGACTCTGGTTGTACATATAGATAACATCCTTTGAATCAATTACCATTTTACAATAAGATTCCATTGGATTAAACTGAAACTTAAAGGTATTTATGTGTTTTCTGTTCTTTGCTCGGTAATGATGTGTCTTTGACACATGCCCTATATCCATGCTCAATCTATCTTATCGTATCTACATGTTTTTACGGACTCTAGCATACTAATCTATCGTTCTTTGGTGTATACTTTTTAGTGTTCTAGTACATCTGCAACGACATATCATATCATAAACAACACATTTGTAGCGTCTGGTACCATTTGTATGGATGTACACAGTGCAAATTCGCAATGTTGTTTGGTTTTGTAAAGACTAAAGGGAATAAACTTGACAGCTTTGGACGAATATATTCCAGTGAAAAACCATTGGGTTTGGAATATTTTTTTTGAATCGAGAATGACTGAAAACCAGCTCCCTCTGGCCTCTTTTTTGAATATATGTCTTGACATATATTCCAAAAATATAATGGCATAATTGCCAATGAGACCACAATTCACAAGAGACCAAATAACACTAAAATTAGCAACTAGAGGTCACCATACGGTCTTCAACTATGGGCAAAGGCCATACTGCATAGTCAGCTATTAAATACCCGTATATTGATAACATGATATATCTTCTATATGTCTTTCTATAGATTTAAACCAATCGGTGTATTATCTTTTTACAATGAGTCTGTGGTTTGTTTGATCTCAGTTCATTTCTTGTCAAATTCAAGTATGGCGTCAAATGTTTTTTGCTATTCTTTGAAGATCGTGTTGTGGCGTCATAAAAAATAGTTGAACATACCTGATGATGTTACATATAAAGAACACGCATTTTTACAGTTCAGTTTAAAATATTGTCACCATATCGTTTAAAAATCTTTTGAAAACACATGTTTAATCCGAGTCTCGTGCAATAAAATATTTCTGCACTCTTCGAATTTTGCAATATGTAAAACAGCAAAACTCCTGTTCCAATATCATATAACTCTCGCTTCAGTGGTAGCATCTGATTATCTGTATTAAAATTTAAAGTAAATGTATCATATATTAGTACATAAGATCACCCCCAGTTTTTGGTGAGGTTTGTGTTGCTAAGTCTTTAGTGTTCTATGTTGTATCTTGTGTACTATCATTTGTCTGTTTGTCTTTTTATTTTTAGCCCTGGCTTTGTATTATGCTGCTTTAAGAAAACGCAAATCCGGGTATAAGAAATAAGCCCATGGGAAACACATTTACTTAAAGATAACAGCAGAAACACTGAACTACAACTAAATCAAACGTTAACATACATAGGAACATAACAACTCCAATATTCCTGACTTGAGATTTTTAAGAAATAAATGGTGGATTCAACCTTGTTTTCTGGCAGATACAACATATTAATGTTACGTTTTATATGCTAATGAGCCCTTAAGGTCAAGGTAACAAGTAAGCTAGACTGCTTTCGTTGGGGTGATTGTACGGCAACAAAAGACATACGACGTATTATATTAGTAATCAAAATAAGATAAGACAGTAAATCATATACTTAGAGCGGAGAATATGATATAAACTCATCAAATATACACAAGGCTTATAATTTGTTGACCATACTAAAATAACTAGATATCTGATGCTGCTTTTGTCTTTTCGTTTGGTGTGTTTGAGCTTTTGATTTTGCCATTTGATTAGAGACTTTCCGTTTTGAATTTTCCTCGGAGTCTAGTATTTTTGTGATTTTACTTTTGTCTTCACTTTCATTGACGATTCATTTACGTCTACTTTTGTATATATGTTTTCCTATTCTTCAAGCTGTTAGATTTACCTCATTAAGTTAAATTGGACTATAAAAAGGGAAGGAAAATAGTTTGTAAGAATGGTTTGTTCTGAACGAGAAAATTGATAGAAACAAAACATTTTGGAAGGTACACATTCAAAGTTTTGTCAAGCATAATACATGTATGGCTTTAAAAACACACATACATTTACAACACAAATTTTTAAGATTGACAACTAAGTCAATTTAATAACCAAAACAAGAAGCTACAATTTGAAATATTATTGTTCTGTCTGTTTGATATTCTCAATTTTGTACAATATATTTTTTAAATCAACACTCCTGAGAGTATTTTCGTCTTCCTATTATTCGACATCAGATTTATTGTTACATCATCATAGAAATCTAAAACTCATGTAGAACTGTCAGGTATTTATAAAAATAGGAGATATGGTATGTTTGTCAATGTGATAACTATCCACTTGAGACTTAATGACGTAGATGTTATGACTTTTTTTTTATACAAATACAACTGTTACATAGCTGTATGCATGTTATGTATGTGCTAAAACAGTTGAAACTAAAAGTACGTCTGAAAATGGTTGACAGAAGCAATATGTCAGTGTCTCATCTTGATTATGTTGCTGTCGTCTTAAACCATTTGTTATTTAACTTTTACTGATTGTGACATTTTGATTAAGTGTCCATTTGAATGGAAGGTGAAGTGTGCATAGTATGTGACGCACCTGGTATCGCTACTTTTAAAGTTTGATGTGATCCTGTTGTTGTTTTTGTTTTGTTACTTTGTTTGTACTCTTGGACGGTGTGACGCACCTGGTATCGCTACTTTTAAAGTTTGATGTGATCCTGATGTTGTTTTTGTTTTGTTACTTTGTTTGTACTCTTGGACGGTGTGACGCACCTGGTATCGCTACTTTTAAAGTTTGATGTGATCCTGATGTTGTTTTTGTTTTGTTACTTTGTTTGTACTCTTGGACGGTGTGACGCACCTGGTATCGCTACTTTTAAAGTTTGATGTGATCCTGATGTTGTTTTTGTTTTGTTACTTTGTTTGCTTTCTTGGACGGTGTGACGCACCTGGTATCGCTACTTTTAAAGTTTGATGTGATCCTGATGTTGTTTTTGTTTTGTTACTTTGTTTGCTTTCTTGGACGGTGTGACGCACCTGGTATCGCTACTTTTAAAGTTTGATGTGATCCTGTTGTTGTTTTTGTTTTGTTACTTTGTTTGTACTCTTGGACGGTGTGACGCACCTGGTATCGCTACTTTTAAAGTTTGATGTGATCTTAATGTTGTTTTTGTTTTGTTTCTTTGTTTGCTTTCTTGGACGGTGTGACGCACCTGGTATCGCTACTTTTAAAGTTTGATGTGATCCTGATGTTGTTTTTGTTTTGTTACTTTGTTTGTACTCTTGGACGGTGTGACGCACCTGGTATCGCTACTTTTAAAGTTTGATGTGATCCTGATGTTGTTTTTGTTTTGTTACTTTGTTTGTACTCTTGGACGGTGTGACGCACCTGGTATCGCTACTTTTAAAGTTTGATGTGATCCTGATGTTGTTTTTGTTTTGTTACTTTGTTTGTATTCTTGGACGGTGTGACGCACCTGGTATCGCTACTTTTAAAGTTTGATGTGATCCTGATGTTGTTTTTGTTTTGTTACTTTGTTTGTACTCTTGGACGGTGTGACGCACCTGGTATCGCTACTTTTAAAGGTTGATGTGATCCTGTTGTTGTTTTTGTTTTGTTACTTTGTTTGTACTCTTGGACGGTGTGACGCACCTGGTATCGCTACTTTTAAAGTTTGATGTGATCCTGTTGTTGGTTTTGTTTTGTTACTTTGTTTGTACTCTTGGACGGTGTGACGCACCTGGTATCGCTACTTTTAAAGTTTGATGTGATCTTAATGTTGTTTTTGTTTTGTTTCTTTGTTTGCTTTCTTGGACGGTGTGACGCACCTGGTATCGCTACTTTTAAAGTTTGATGTGATCCTGATGTTGTTTTTGTTTTGTTACTTTGTTTGTACTCTTGGACGGTGTGACGCACCTGGTATCGCTACTTTTAAAGTTTGATGTGATCCTGTTGTTGTTTTTGTTTTGTTACTTTGTTTGTACTCTTGGACGGTGTGACGCACCTGGTATCGCTACTTTTAAAGTTTGATGTGATCCTGATGTTGTTTTTGTTTTGTGACTTTGTTTGTATTCTTGGTCAATTGTTGATATTTAAGCATCTGTAAACTACTGTTGTCTTCATTAAAAAGGTTATCATGTTTGAATCCTGAATGGCTGGTAAGTACTGCACTTTTATGAATAACAACTCCTACAAAACATTCTCGAAAACAAAACTTTTGTCTACTCCATTACATGATCACATTTATTAGCGATTCGTTTTGTCTTACCTATTCACATTTCAATACCACATATCTTTTAATTACATCTGCCATCTTTTTTTATTTAAACGAATTTTCATAATTTTTAACATATCTCTGAAAAGGCAGTAGGAGGCTCCTTAGTTGAATATTTTCACGAGCTCTGAATTTCTGTTCAATATTCCCTTAAAACAGACGAATGTTGCTTACTGGAATCCCTATACTGCATTTCTAAGATTCACAATGCTTAAAACATAACCAAAATTCACTCCAAACAAAAAGAGACAGAAGCGTCCAATGGATAAAGGGCTCGTGCTTTTATTATGGACGTTTTGAAATTCCATCAAGTTTGGGTCTATGTTATTTAATTTTTTGGCGTGCATCACTCGCAATTCCACACTCAATCAAGGACAAAAGCATTCATTATAATTTCTTAGATTTGTAAAAATTTGGAAGCAACACGTTACATAATTTAATGCGTCCGAAGCGCTTTTCTGGATATACCTTCATCAGGAACGCTCAAAGCCAACATGTTTTATATTTGACTCCGTTCCTCCGAAATAAACTGCTCATTTTACTTTATAATCGAGTCATATGGCTAAAATATCCGATCGCAGTTGTATATGTCTTTGGAAAAAATTATGATATGAAATAAATATCAGTTTTACATTTGGAATTTGGAATTGTTCAAACTAATTTGCCTTTCATAGACAATCTTATTGTGTAATGGGAATTATGCCCCTTATGAATGTTCATGAAATAATTTGATAGTTCTTGTTTTATTTTGTTAGATTACGCTATATCAATCTTTATTATCACGAATTGACCGTGCAAGTCACTAATGAAAAATATTATTTGTTGCATTCCAATACTATTTGGCATTGTCACACCTTGTCTAAATCGTCTAAACAGACATCCCAATACTATTTGGCCTTGTCACACATCTGAATCGTCTATACACAAGCAATTCGTGTTTCTGTAATCAAGGGGCCCTAAAGAATTCCAAACTTCATTTGTTATTTATCCAAGAAATTTCAAATAACAGTTTTGTTTGTTTGTCATTAGTCAATTTATAAAATAAGGCATACGGAGACGACAATTAACTGCATCATACGACTTCAATCAAAAATACGATTATTAACCTAAACTTGACTGTTTCATGATAGGTTCCCTGGACATATCATGAATTACTAAAAGCAAACTGTTATTTGTGTAATAAATGACCATCCTTGAGCTGTCGACAAACTAATCGAAATTAATTACTTCTACCTGTCTGATCCTTTGATCTCGTGACTAGAGATAATGGTCATGTAACAAAGTGATTATAGTGTTTTGAATTTGATTATAAATTGATATGTAGCACTATTTTCTTTTTAATAAAAAGTTTATCACGCTTTGACCATTTGTATCGAATCTTCTTGGTCTTTATAGCTCAAATAACTTTATTAGAATTTGAAGACGTATTTTCAAAAAATCAATTAAATTAAATACACAAATATTTGGCAGGGGATATGACAAGACATCATCGATCTGTTGGCTATTCATTATTCTACAATCAAACATGGCTTTTTTTGTGATTTAACGTTTTATATTGTGTCCAATAAGTTATCATTTGTATACAGTTTCAGGACGGTTTTTTATTCATCAATATTATAAATGAATAATTTAGAATGCAGATACTTTTGAACTAACAAAGCAAATTACACTTAGTATTTGATTATTCGTCATTGTCTAGATGTATATAGGAGATTTGAGATCTCACTTTTACATATTAAACCCCGCCAAGTTGTTGTGCCTGTCCCAAGTCAGAAGCCTTTGGTCTTTGCAAGTCTTTTAACTCTAGTTCATTTATAGATATATTTTGTAGTTTAGTGTGACGTCTATTTTTCCTACACTTGTACACATTTGTGTTAATGAGCCAGCTGAAACCCGCTATCGTGTGCGGATTTTTTATCGTTGAGTTTAAGACCCATTGTTGTACTATTGCTGATTTTTGCTATTTTGTCGAGTTTTTGTCTCTTTGACACATCCATCATTTCCATTCACCATTTTATGTAATATTTAAAGGTTAGCATTATAGAATAAGAAAATGAGATAGGATTGCTGTAAATTCTACTTACACAAACATTCAAACATTAGGGTAACCAATGTATTGTGTTTTACGTTTGTTAGTTCCTTAATTATGCCCGAGTCACACTGTCCCTATTTTAACGCCGATGGCAACACGATTATGGAAATTTTCAAAATCGGGACTGATCGTATCCAGATCGGGCTATTCGTAGTGCCATCTTTAACCATCGTAGAACTATCGGCCACTTTTTCTAGCCTTCGGAGACAATCTCGGGAAGGGTTCTAAATTTTTTAACATGTTTAAAAATCTCTGAAGGTGAGTCCGATGTTGAGGGTTCGTATTGAGTTCGTATCACCATCCTCACCATCGTAATGTCACCGGGAATGCATCTTTGAACATCGTATTGCATTCGTGTTTCAATCGTTTCCATCCGCCATTTTTTACATTACGATGTCTACACGAATGAATGACGAAGCTACTCGAAGGTCTAACGATGGCAACACGACTTCGTGAAGACCTTGTAATCCCGTCGTGTTGCCATCGAATAAAAGTACGAAGGCGACAAGATGGAACTACAACGGCAATAAATCCAGCTAAATGTAAGTTAATTTTGGCGCTGAAATGCATTTAAAGTGCTATGCGCGATATGCACTGGTCAGTCTAATACGACAGTTAGGAAAGATATTCCAAGATATTCTCCTGGAAAGAGCTCTTTTTGAATAAAAGGGATCAACGAAGCTATTACCTTACCTTTAAGATGGATCAGTAAACATGGGCATACTTATGGGTGATTCATCAGACTAGTGCACACATTTTACAGTTCAAACAAGACAATGCCGAGCGTGGCATCCCTCGTATGTAACATATTGGGGAGAAATATGAACACTATATTTGTATATGACACATGCAGAAAATGGTAAATTGAATATGCATATTTGATACATAAACTGTTTTTTAGAAATCAACCAAAACATTCAAAACCTGGAAATACCTTTAATATTGTCTTTAGAACCAGCAGGTTAAAAAATGAGCAACCAATTTCCTGTGCATTATGCTATTTCAAGGAGAAAAAACTAGTCCACCTGCATGACCTTGACCTTGAACGTAAAAAATGTCATATCATTACAAGGAGGAACAATTTACCAAATGTGGTTAAAATCTTTTGAAGCATTTTGGTTTTAGAGTGTCCACAAGGGTGATATTGCCTTTTATTACAACTGCCACTGTGACATTGACCTTTGAACTTTAAAGTCAATAGCGCTTAATATATTCTTTACGAGTAACACCATACCAAGTTTTGAGCATTTTTGTTCTGAGTGTCCATAACAATTCTATCTACACGCAACTTACATGTAGTAGGCGAGGGGATAATAAACTAAATTTATAAGAATTAGGCAAAAAGATCGATTTCCCGCCATGCATAGCAGACTTGTACAGAAACGATATGTTGTAGAAATTCTGTTCGTATCATAAAAAAGTTCTAAACAGGTAGAACGCATTTTTAGATCGTTTGTATACTAGTATTGTGTACATACATATAATTTAAATGCATCGTAAGCTGTAAACGTCTTTTAGACATCGTATGGCCATCGTGACATTATCGTAATCCATCGTGTAGCCTTTGTAATCCATCATGTAGCCTTCGTGATCCATCGTGTAGGCTTCGGCTGATTTATAAAGCTTAAATACCCGTCTTCGGTTAACCTTCGTATGTCCATCTGTTGTTATCGTATATAACTTCGGCACCATCGTATAGCCTTCGTTATTCATCGTACTTGCTTCGGTCACTTTTTGGTATTTTAACGAGATCGGGACCAACTTCGTACGAACTTACAATTTTCGCATTCGGGTGTCCATCGTTTATAAAAATCGGGACAGTGTGACGCGGGCATTAAGAAATCCGAACTACCTTTGTTGTGAATATATGACATTTCAAATTCCATATTTCTCTCTTTTTTGTCGTTAAATCAAGTTGAAGACAAAATTATAGAATTAAAAACCAATTGTTCAGAGAACAATTGAAGGTCTTTCCACAAGTAAAGATCTATTTTGATATTGAAATATGAAAAATCAGTTTAAAATGTAAGTTCCTATGGCTTTATGATGTATTAATATGAATTTAAAGCAAAGGTCAAAATCTAGAACTTCCTATAAACCTATGACCTTGACCTCAATTTCAAGGGCACAAACCAAGGTCCTTAAATCAAAAGACCCTAGGTCTTTAATATGTTTGGTTAATGAGTAATATCACTTTATGTGTAATTCTAAATGTAAGATGGGCAAAAACTCCCATTTATAATCTGCACACCCTTTCAATCAAAATATACAAGTAAGGACATGTCGCAACTAACAATTTATGAAAAATTATTTGTCTATATGCCATACGGTATTTGAAAATAAGTGAAAATAAGCCAAAATCATAATTTAGAATATGACCTTGACCTTTGACCTTGACTTCATTTTCATTTTTTTGGACCAAGGACCTCAAATCTGAAGACCCCAGGTCTCTATCACTTATGGTTTACTAGTTAGAAATGCATATCACTTGAATCAAATGAAAAAAGGAGAATAACTCTCATATGGAGTCTCCGTAAAGCTGCGGTCCAAATGAATATCCTAATCCAGAAGATGTAACGAGCAATTTGATAAAATAAATTTGTCGTAATCTTTTACGGTTGCGAAGGAGTAGTGGCCACAAGAAAAACAGTGTTATCGGAGATAACTCTTACAACGTAAAGTATTTTATTTTGTCGTTGTAAATTTTTAAAGCGTATAAACTATATGATATCATATTTCAAATATCTAAGCGACATCTTTTGAAACCTCAATACTACGCAAGAAAAAAAATTAGGCGGAAGAAAAAAAATAAAAAATTAAAAACCAATTGTTCAGAGAACAATTGAAGGTCTTTCCACTAGTAAAGAGCTATTTTGATATTGAAATATGAAAAATCAGTTTAAAATGTTAGTTCCTATGGCTTTATGATGTATTTATATGAATTTAAACAGAGGTCAAAATCTAGAACGTCCTTTTAACCTATGACCTTGACCTCAATTTCAAGGTCACAAACCAAGGACTTAAATCATAAGACCCAAGGTCTTTAATATGTTTGGTTAATGAGTAATATCACTTTACGCGTAATTCTAAATGTAAGATGGGCAAAAACTCCCATTTATTGGCTGCGCACCCTTTCAACCAAAATATACAAGTGAGGACATGTCGCAACTAACAACTCATGAAAAATTATTTGTCGAAATGTCATACAGAATTTGAAAATAAGTGAAAATAAGCCAAAATCAAAATTTAGAATATGACCTTGACCTTTGACCTTGACCTCATTTTCATTTTTTGGGACCAAGTACCTCATATCTGAAGACCCTAGGTCTCTATCACTTATGGTTTACCATTTAGAAATGCATATCACTTAATTTAATGGAAAAGGGGGAATAACTCTCATATGGAGCCTCCGTAAAGCTTCAGTCCAAATGAATATCCTAATCCTGAAGAAGTAACGAGCAATTTGGTAAAATAAATTTGTCGTAATCTTTAACGGTTGCGAAGGAGTAGTGGCCACAAGAAAAACAGTGTTTGGAGAGATAACTCTTACAACGTAAAGTATTTTGTTACGCAGTTGTAAATTTTTAAAACGTATAAACTATACGACATCATATTCCAAATATCTAAGCGACATCTTTTGAAACATCAATACTACGCAAGAAAAAAATTTAGGCGGAAGAAAAAAAAAAAAAAAAATAATAATCAGAACAAATTCAATAGGTCTTTCCACGGAAAAGTGGAAAGACCTAATAATAATAATCAGAACAAATACAATAGGTCTTTCCACGGAAAGGTGGAAAGACCTAATTATATATGGAGTAGACACTTACGGCAACATACAATCTATTAAAGCTTACGTTAATTAATCTAACCGACAAGTGCATATCAGGTTTCATGGACAGACAATGATTGAAAAAAGGCAAAGTATAATATGAGTAATAAATGACTATCATAGAACTGCCAACAAAATAAAATTCCTTTTACCTGTTTAGTTCTTTGATGTCTTGACTTCAGATAATAGTGATAAAGCACAGTTATTGTTGTGTTTTTGATTGAATTGTATGTCATTGCTTCTACAACGATTTAAATACTTTATATCGAGACCTTTAATTTTCTGTTGTTGACATAATTCTTTATATGTAAAATTTTAAAAGCATATTACTTACTTTTAGATTAAAGCGACAATGGTTTACTGATGTCCATATCTCGTCAAGCATATTACTTACTTTTAGATTAAAGCGACAATGGTTTTACTGATGTCCATATCTCGTCAAGCATATTACTTACTTTTAGATTAAAGCGACAATGGTTTACTGATGTCCATATCTCGTCAAGCATATTACTTACTTTTAGATTAAAGCGACAATGGTTTACTGATGTCCATATCTCGTCAATCATATTACTTACTTTTAGATTAAAGCGACAATGGTTTACTGATGTCCATATCTCGTCAATCATATTACTTACTTTTAGATTAAAGCGACAATGGTTTACTGATGTCCATATCTCGTCAATCATATTACTTACTTTTAGATTAAAGCGACAATGGTTTACTGATGTCCATATCTCGTCAATCATATTACTTACTTTTAGATTAAAGCGACAATGGTTTACTGATGTCCATATCTTGTCAATCATATTACTTACTTTTAGATTAAAGCGACAATGGTTTACTGATGTCCATATCTCGTCAATCGACAAGGAAGAGGCAACTCGAGGTATCAAATATAAAACAGAGGGAACAAAATAACATCATTCATCGGAATCATCCATAACAGGCGTATAAAGGAATATAAAACAGAGGGAACAAAATAACACCATTCATCGGAATCATCCATAACAGGCGTATAAAGGAATATAGGAAAAGTGCCTGAGCTATTCCTGTATAAGTATATTATAAAATATGAACACTAAAGTTATGCTTGTATTAAACTCTTGAATTGATGGAGAAATGTATCTTATCGATTGTGTTGTGCTCCTTCTTAAATTGTTCAGCAATATATCTGAAAATCTTTTTTTACCATGACTATCTGCTCTTTCTTATGTCTGAAATTCTATTTTTCGTTTTAAATTATAATAATTATAGCTAAAATAGTTATTAGAGATACCAGGATTATAATTCGTCAAACGCGCGTTTCGTCTACACTCGACTCATCAGTGACCCTCATATCAAAACAGTTAAAAGCCAAAAAAGTACAAAGTTGAAGAGCATTGAGGACCCAAATTCCAAAATGTTGTGCCAAAAACGGCTACGGTAATCTACTCCCGGGATAAATTCAAAGTGTTGTAAACGGCGGGAAATTTATAAAAATGACAACATAATTGAAAATATATTGTTAGTTTTCGAAAACAAATAATTGAAAATATATCAAATATACCAGAATGTTTCCATTTTATTTATTAAGTTCTCAACAAAAGTGCAGAGTGATGAAATAAGATACTGAAAGAACACATTATTAATCGTTGTAGTTTGTTTTAGTATTCTATAATTCGTTTCAAATATTCAAAGAGCATTTTTATATATAATACGTGTTTACAAAAATCTGTATGAGAATCAGTTATAAAAAACCAAGATCATCATCATATTTTCTGTCGTGTCGATATAAGTAAACTAATTTTGTTGGTTTTCCCGTTTGAATGGTTTTACACTAGTAATTTTGGGGCCCTTTATAGCTTGTTGTTCGGTGTGAGCAAATGCTCCGTGTTGAAGGCCGTACATTGAACTATAATGGTTTACCTTTATAAATTGTTATTTGGATGGAAGTTGTCTCGTTGGCACTCACATCACATCTTCCTATATCCAAATATGATAATATTTAAACATAGCTGACCTTAAAGGTATATCATAGCCTGTTTCCCTACATAGCATGTGCTATGTTATAACCCTTGTTTTAAAATTATTATTTTTATCATTTTCCATGAACTGTCAGAATGAAAATAAGGTTTAATTTCTCAACTAGTAGGTTAATAGTCAGGTTGTCGATCGCTCTTGACAGGTTCATTAAAATATGAATTAGATCTTTTTCATATTTAGATTTTTTTCAAATCTTCAATTATTTTCAGTTTAACCGATTAATGAACATAACTATAGCTGACATCAGACAGGAAAGGACTATAACGTTGTGTTTTAATCCAACAACATTTTTTGTATGGCTTTTTCAAACATTTTTTAATGAAGGATAATACATTAATCAGCGTATGGTTTCTTTTTTTTTTTATATAAATAGTTACTTCCTGTGTGGGATTAAATTTATTTTAAAGGGAGATAATTTATTTTAAATTTATTTTTGAAAATAATAACTTTGAGTTATTGTATTTATTAGAATTTGTAAATGATCTTGTATTGCAGCCTGTGACAATTTTGCAATTTTGGGGGATATGCATGCATACTTTTTTTAAATTTTATACTGAAACTTAAAACAAATCATAAAAATGATTTTTACAAAATTATATGCTACTTGTTTAAATGTGGGTTCATCCTCATTAATTGTATTTTCTTGATTTTGATGTTTGGTGGTATTAAGGAATGTTTGCGTCTTATCCCAAAGATTTTTTTGAAACATTGATTAAAGCTATCAAATATTTTTGAAGCATCATACCAATTATGTGTGATTTTTAGTATCTTATTATAAGACAAAAATTATGTAAAAACAAAACATTGCATTAACTTAGAAAAAGACTTTTTGCTCCAATGTAAATTAAATTTCAAAAAGGGTGAAAAGAAAAATCACAAAAGTACTGAACTCCGGAGAAAATTCAAAACGGAAAGCCCCTTATCAAATGGAAAAATTAAAAGCTCAAACACATCAAACGAATGTAATAAAATTTCATGTCCCTGACTTGTTATATGCATTTTCAGAAGAAAACATGTTTCTATAGCTAGCTTAACCGACAGTTTGTATGCTAAAACGTGCTAGAAAAGATCAGATAACAGGGCAGGTGGCACCTGATATGTATAATAAAGGCAACAGTAGTATACCGCTGTTCAATCATGTATCCGTTACCCGGCATAAAAAATTGTAATCATTCAAAATATCACAAGCAGGATCAGACGACTACACAATGTCATGTTTTTCTTTTCTCTGGCTGTTTAAGACGTCTTTACACTTAATCCATTGGATTTTTGATGTGTTCGGATTGATTGTTTAGTCTTAGATACATGATTTTTGTACTAGTTGTTAGTGGCTTTGAACTAGCTGTCAGATAACTGCGAGTACTCTCAGATCTGTTCATTGTGTCTTTTTGTGTAGGGATGTATCATTCCCCGATACGTCCACTTGTACTTTCAACTGACTTTTTTTAGATCGTTCTTATGTTGTACTGTTATAACACTGTCCCAGGTGATGGGGAGAATTGGGATCCCGCTAACATGTTTAACCTCGCCACATTTTTTAGGTATGTGCCTGTCCCAAGTCATGAGCCTGTAATTCAGTGGTTGTCGTTTGTAAATGTGTTACATGTTTGTTTTTCGTTCATTTTTTTTACATAAATAAGGCCATTAGTTTTCTCGTCTGAATTGTTTTACAATGTCTTATCGGGCCCTTTTATAGCTGACTATGAAATAACATTCTAAATAGATCTAGTTAAAAATTATATCTTGTCCGATATATGAACATTTAAGGGTATAAACACTGCAAGACGTTTTCTGACATTTTTGACGTTATTGGACATGTTGTAGAGATTAACATTTTGTACCTTTGTGTTCCTGTCAAACTGTCTCTACTTATAGATATTATGAAGGTTTTAAAATTAATAGACTACAACAATTGTAGTATATCCCTTAGTTCTGATGGAGTAAGAATAAAATGCTTAGAATAGTATTACACAATTTAAGTCAGTGCATAATAAGGCAAAATATTTGATCACATGTAAAAACAGGTCACGTGACAATGATATTCCATATTTTTTTTTCTTTATTTTACTCTGTGATAAAGGTCAATAATGAAACGAACAACCAAGTGTATCATCATTAACATTCTTATTTCTACCTAATTAATATGATATTTTAAATATTTTTGTATTTATGTGCATTCATAGAATATATTATGCGCATTTCCCCCATTTAATGTGTGTATGATTCACTGTATACGTATGTATTCATGTAGTTGTATGCTTCCTGTATGGCCTGTATTTCTAAATAAAAACAATATTGTATTCATTCCATTATTTTCGTTACCTGCGATTTTGCTTGTAAAAATAATTTGCCCGATGATCGAAGATTGCATCGTAGCCTAAATTAAAACTGCACTGTTAGTGCTATGGATTTTTGTTCACATGAATTAGATACGACGATTGAAAATTGAATGATGTTTACAATACCTTTTCTACAATTTATTTCTAAAAAGGGTAAAAAATACCGATTGGTGAATACAAAAAGGAAAAGGACATGAAAAAGGACAAAAAAACCCCAACATAATCGACCTACAGGTTGATTTAAGAATAACTGCTATGTTCCAGGTTTGGTATTGACAATTCAGACGACCAAAACTACTTTACTCAATGGCTTAAAAATTACTGATTTTAAACATGTTAAATCATTTATTTGATATGACAATACATTGCAGGAAACATGTCACCATTTTAAATTAAGGTACAGTAACTGTTATAGGATTATGTAATTGATTATGATAATAATATTGTTTATTATTTTGGCACGTTAATCTATAACAGAGCCTTTTCCTTTGAACATCAAGTTCTACTTTTATGAATGATTTTTCAAATTACCATCTGAATGAGTGAGAGTTTATGTATATATTTGTTTATAGCTGATGATATATTTTAAATCTTAGATATGTGTAGTTTTAAAATTGTAGACATTTTGTATATAATTAATCCTTTAATATTAGTCTCTCATAATTCTTAATAGAATAGCACTTGTATATGTTTTAGTATTTAAGCTAATGATATTTTACTGTTAGTTTTAATAAACAATATGTTTTATATATGTTATCCAATATTTCATGTTATACGCAATGTTTTATATATTTATTGGAATGTATAATGTTATACAAGTGGTGAGACTTTAATAAAATATTGAATCTATATATGTGTTTCTTACTTGTGTTTGTAACTATGTATACTGTATTGTTCATTATATTTGTAAAATAATAATATTATAATGATATTATATTATGCTCCTTGTGAGCCCATTTTATGGAAATAAAGCATATTGTCTTCTTCATCTTATTTTTCTTCTATATGATTTATCTTTCTTTGATTGTTCAGACTCGACCAAACAAATAAAACGTCTCAACGACTTGTATCTCAATCATAAAATCATAGTCACCAATACGCATGTGTCCCCCTAACAATTGTTTTTTTTTTCTCTGGTCATTATACCTAATAACGACAGTGTGGTGCTAGCGCGGGTAATTCATCAATTTTTTACATACATGAGGCCGTTAGTTTTCTCGTTTGAATTGTTTTACATTGTCTTATCGGGGCCTTTTATAACTGACTATGCGGTATGGGCTTTGCTCATTGTTGAAGGCCGTACGGTGACCTATAGTTGTTAATGTTTGTGTCATTTTGGTCGTTTGTGGATAGTTGTCTCATTGGCAATCATATCATATCTTCTTTTTTTTACATTTAAAATGTATCTTTCTTTTTTATAGTTTGGTTTTTCTTTTTTTTCAATGTTTCAAAGCCCAAACAATAGGTTTTCATTGTCTCTTCACTAAAACCTTCCACATCCACATTTGTAAAGTAAAACTTAGTAAATATTGTATCCATCGATCAATTTGCCGAGTATCCAATACTGTTTATGCTTGCTCCATTTGATACAGCTCATGATTGTTCGATTAATCTAGTGAAATATGCATGCACTTCAAAAGTTTTTCCTCCATAGGCTATTTCAGTTGTATTTGCAACCCACCTCGCAATGATACCAAAGGGTTCAAAACAGATTGCAATATGTTTTGTTAAGACATTCCAGGTCTTAAAAATGTTATAGACATACAGTTTAAGTCATATGGGCATTTTTCAATAAAAGCGTAACTTTCAGACCTAAAAAAATGGAAAATCAACTTGTCTAAAATTTAATTTCAAGAGTTATTTTGAATACCTATATTTTAGACCTGTTTGTAAACAAAAAGTGCAATCTTAAATATTCTTTAAAATGATATTATTTACATAATTTGTGTACTGTTTCGTAGGGGACTTTTGTCCCCTACGAAACTACTTCTAAACAGACATATTTTTTTGCAATTTAAAATTTTTCCTATAGACATTCCAGTTTGTTTACTTTAAATCCTAGAAAAATCTAGAATTCTGAATTGAAAACCCATTTTTTTCGATAAAGATTAGACAGTACTTCACATATGAAGGTACAACTCATGTTACGTAGTGGATATTTTGATGCGTTCCGTAGTGGACAAAAAGTTTCGTAGTTGACATCAACTCTATTATATTTTAATAAAAACATATTAAAAATTACATGAAACTAACCCTTGTTATTTGTTTTGCACGAATATAATTGATTTAAAAAAAAACCAACTGCATGGTAGTGGTAGTGTCTACTACGAAACATATTTCTCCCATACTTGTTTCGTAGGGGAAGTATTCGCATGTTTTATTTTCCCCCCACAATCCCTATATTGCAATAGTAACAAGACTGATTGTATTCGTCAAAGCATTTATTAAGCTGTACACTGATATTTTTTTTCGTAATTTAAAACCAGATACTGAAGGAGATTTGACCCTTTTTTGTAGTGGACATTAACAAAAATACGGTATCACATGGTCCATTTGATGTGCTCATTTTTTCTTACCAACAATTTAATTGCCGTTATAAAAGCATCACTTCTTATGTAAGACCCTAATGTTTATATCTCTTGCAAACAAAAATTACTTTGATTTTATAAAACTGTTTATTGGCAAATTCTAATGACTTCGTTTTGTAGTGGACATTTTGTGAGGGACACACCTTCTGAAATTAAAAATTCTATATTGAAAGCTGTTTATCAAAATATGGTGGCTCTGAGCATACTTTTGAATTATTAAAGAACTTATGTAAAGTAAAAATAACATTTATTTCTTCATTTTTTTTACGATATTTTAGAGTGTGAATGTTGAACATGTGGTCTATGGACATGCCATTTTGGTTGTTTTGGACCATTCAGGAGTCAATATCTTATCAATCCCTCTAACAATAAACTGTTTCTTTGCTTAAAAATGTTAAATCTAATTCAATGTACTGACTGCACAAAAAATTACTTGCAAAGATCAAACACTTTTTTTTAAAAGTGGCTGGGACAAGAAAATACGTTTTTATTGAAAAACGCCCATATATCTTGCATATCGACAAAACCCTCTCCAATACTAACTGCTTGAAGGTCTATCGATGGGATAGATGAGTTAAAAAAAAGTCAACAAACTTTGAATTATCTAGCAAGAGAACATCATGCATGCGGTATGGGCTTTGTTCATTGTTAAAGGCCGTACGGTGACCTATAGTTGTTAATGTTTGTGTCATTTTTGGTCTTATGTGGACAGTTGTCTCATTGGCAATCATACCATATCTTCTTTTTTTTATATCATCCATATAGCGGAAAGTAAAAATAAAGGATAATGCCAACTTCTTATTTTTCTTCCTACGAAGGTTATCTATGAAGTCAGCCTCCTAAGAATAAAGTAACAAGTCAGCAAAACGAGGAACACAATTGGTTTCCATGGGAATGCCGATAGTTTGTTGAAAAACACGTCCTCCAAACGTTACAAATATATTGTCAATCAAGTAGTTAAGTATCTTGATAATGTCAATGTCGGAGAGTGTTTTGTTTGAAGCTTTCTGATGTTTTACAATGTATTATTTTCTAAACAGATTTCTTAAGAGAAAACACAAATTTATAGTATACATGTAGAGGATAAATTGACTTCCTATTTTTACAAAAGAATTTAAAACGCCGAGTCGAAAGTAATTATAAAAAAGAAGATGTGGTATAATTGCCAATGAGACAACTATCCACAAAAAGACCAAAATGACACAAAAATTAACAGCTATAGGTCACCGCACGGCCTTCAACAATGAGCAAACCCATACCGCATAGTCAGCTATAAAAGGCCCTGATAAGACAATGTAAAACAATTCAAACGAGAAAACTAACGGCTTCATTTATGTAAAAATTTTTTAACGAAAACAAATCTGTAACACATAAACAAACGACAACCACTGAATTACAGGCTCCTAAGATTAATTTGATTTTGAGAAAGGAAAACTGTTGCAAAAAACAAATATATTCTTTCCAGAAGAAACAGATAATTTTCGATCACTAAAAAGAAAATACTCTCGAAATCATTTTACTTAACTTTTTAATACACCAAGCATGTCTCAAAAATTAAATGTATCAATATTTTTTTAAATGTTGGTATCAAAGCTATATCTTACAGTTTCATTTTTAAATTGTTTATACAGTTGGTTATTTATTCAGGCATTTGTTAAAATTGAAAAGAATTTTACACAATGTCTCGTATACTTTCATATTCACAAAGCCTTATATTTGAAAAAAATAATTAAAAAAATAAGCTCAGTTTAACATTTGATAATGTTCATACATTGTAAAAGTTTTTTAATTTTTGAAAAATTGATTCTTTTAAACTATTCATTTTTTTCCAACAAACACAGATGATTAATATTCTAGATCTGTAACGAAAATGTCCTATGTGTCTGCAAAAACTTCGTGTTAAATGATCTGATATTCCCACAAGGCTCTCAAAACATTTGCTCATAAAATATTTTGTATTAAAAAGAATTCTGATAGAGGCTTATGAACTAATAACAAATCAACATATACTATGTCTAGCTGATTTATTTCCGTACAGGGAATTTTACATATAAATCAAATATATTTTTCATTGTGTACTATAAACTACATTTTTCGTTGACATTTAACACCTAAAATCATCATATATTATTTACAAACTATTTCATCAAAAGCATAAACTGCAAACGACCACAAATTCCTCTCGTCAGTAGTTGGTCCTCATCATTGATTTTAACATTTTATCAGTTCGATTAAATATTCCAATTCAACCGTGTATCTAAATTATGTTTTTAAATATATGATACAAAATTTCACTAAGTGCAAATTATAGATATAAAATAAAGAGCTAGTGTGTAAAGAAGTACTATCATGATAGAAAATGCGCCTAGTATCAAACATAACTTGTTATATCATTTACAGTATTAACATTTAAATTCTATTCATCTTTAGAGAACAGGCTATGCCAAAGATACGAATCATGCCTATAAAGATATATCTAGATATGATATGAGAGCCAATAAGACAACACTCCATCTGAGTGTTTGTGAAGGTGAACAATTATATATGTGAATAAACATAACATAGAAACCAGGTTTGAAACTGTGTATTTGCGCCAGACGCACGTTGAGAAGGTAAACAAATATATGACAATAAACTTAACATAGGTAGTAGGTTTGAAATTTTGCATTTTCGCCAGACCCCCGTTTCGTATTAAAAAAAATCATCAGTGACGTTCGAATAAATGCAATATTGTTTTTTTTTCATTTTATGCACATAAGGTCGCCATCAGAATGTTGCTACGTCGAATGTTTTTCTTTTAGTGAAGTATAGACTGCGTGTTTGTTCTTCCATTGTTGCAATGTAGATGTCGAATTTTATAAGCTGTGAGTATTCTTATTTATATCGATTTTTGTTTTCATTTGTCTTGTTGCAATTGTACAGTCAAACTTGCTCAAGACACACTCTGTATTAAGCAAACACCTGTGTTATAAGACCGTTAATTTCAGATCCGGCTGTAGTACATATAATACAAATTAAACTTGTATAAAGAGACCGAATGTCCTAATTAGTCTAAGAGACAATTCTTTTGCTCTTTCTTAAGTTGTCTCTTAAAACAGGTTTCACTGTGTTTGTGTTTTGCGTAGATCTTATGTCTTCAGATTGTAACAATGTGTTGTTATGTTGTGTATTTCACCACTGATTTAAAATTACCCCTCATAGGTATGTATGTCCTAATGTTTAGTGTCGGTTATTGTTGTTTTATTGTTGTCGTTGGTTGCTGCCTGACACATCTGTTATGGCTTCTATGTCAGGCCGGTTATTTTGTTGTTTGAATTAAAATTATTGTTTTGTCATGACGATGATAATCTTAGCTGATTATGCAGTATGACTTTTTGTCAATTAAGACAATATGTTCTGTTGTTGTTGTTTTTTTATAGGGGGGACTAGTTAATGTTTCAACAATTTCTCAAATACCTCCTTTGAAATGGTGTCTGTTATGACGTTTAAGATGACTTTACTTGTTGATCAAAAATTGATTCTATTTCTAATGTTGTTTTTTTTTAAACTAAAAAAATGACCTTGAATTCCCATTAAAATGGAGAATCTGGATGGATCTGGGGGAAAAGAAAAGAAAAAATAATCAAAGAATTCAAATATTGAAACATATTTAATTCATGACCAAACAATACAGAAATTTAACAAATGCGCTACGCGCATTCGTCTATAAATGTATAGTTCGGCCACTCGTTGAATATTTTTCTATATTTTATTTCTTCGATTAGCTTTTCTACATATAATTGTCAAGATTTGATTATAGGTTAGACTATACTCAGATTTAAGCCCAAGGTGAAGTCGAGAGCTTAAATCTTCATAAAACATGACCAAGTATTGTCTGACCAATTTAGAAAATATTCAAACTTTCGAATGATCTTACAAAATGATCCTTTCCCATTGTAATAGTCAAACCTTAATAACAGTTCACATTTTATAATGAACTAAATGTGAAACATAGATAATCATCAATTTAATGGATGGAATGAAAATGCTCGGACATAGTTTGTGAGGACCGAATTGTGGATAAATTGTTTTTCTTCTGCTTCAGGTAAAATTTAATACTTATATATCTTGAGATTTTTTTCATTTTAAAAAACAACACAGTGTTATATAAATCCCCTTTTTGGAATTTGACTTTTTTATAAATATAAAACTCTCTGTAAAAATATTTAAATTCAGATCATTCAACATTAAATGCTTACTTTTTATTGATAAATTTACATGTATTGTGTTTCTCCGAAAAAAATCTTTACTTAATATATCACCAGTCTGGCACTGTTTTCTTGAAAGAAAAAAACATCCCTCAAATGTCAGGTTTATAAATTAAATAAGTATTATTTGACCTACATTCTTACCCAAATTGTTTTGGTTTATTCTATATATGTGTACTGTTGGAAAATGTATGAAAATTTGCAAAGTTGAAAATGTTTTGATTGTAACTTTGCTCTTTCGTTTTTAATCAGTAGGCTCTAGATCTTTTCCCATGGAAAATGCCTCAGGGAATTGTACACTTTGCGCCGATCTGCATTTCATTTGCGCCGATTTTTTCTTTCATTTGCGCCGTTTTTTGTTTTCATTTGCACCGATTTTATTACAGGTAAATTACAGGTGAATAGATATAAGAAGATGTGATATAAGTGCCAATGAGAGAACTCCCCATCCAAGTCATGTTATTTTTCATTTATCATTATCGACCTCTTCCATTAGCCACTTGTACAAATGTAATGAATTGTTAATCACAACATCTATATAACTGTTGTCCCCTGCTCACCACTGGGAGGTGGAAGAAGGCCTACAAGACACATCTGCAGACTTTTTTCCTTGTTGACAGTATCCGTAGTTCTTTGGCATCGGTCTTTCGGACATCTGCCACATGGTTATGCTCGATCTGTGTTTTGACAATAGAATCCGTGGTAACTCTGGCTTTACACGATTTTATGGTACATAAGAAAGATATGTAATCATGTTTCAGAACACAGACCTTCCGATATGTATAGCCCTCGATGATTAAAGAATTGACTCCTCAGTCCGTTTCAGTGTGCAATATGTCCATCAAGTTACAACGAAGTTCCAGAACAATATGAATCAAAATTAACTTAAACATGGATAAAAAAAAAAACAATTATAACCAGATTTTACCAATGATATAGCACAGTACATGTACAAGTTTTAACTCACCTGTAAATCTGATTAGGAGCAAGTATAAAATCGGCGCAAATGAAAAAATGAAATCGGCGCAAATGAAGGAATGAAAATTTTCAAAATCGGCGCAAATGTCATACGCCCGTTAGTGCAGTTATTAAGAGTTCATTTTCATAATTAACTGACAATGAAAAGTCATTCAGGTATAGCATTTCATAGTGCATGGAAAACCATGTACTATAAAAATTAGAGGGAAAAAACTGACTTTTCATTGAACGAGAAGGGTTGAGTATGTTCTAAAAAATGAACTAATTGTAAAACATAGGTAATCATCATTTCAATGGATGGAATGAAATAGCTCAGACATAGTTTAACAGGACCAAGTGTATAAATAAATTGTTAAAGTTTTGTTTTCATCGGACCCTCATTGTCAATTTCTAGATGTAAGTCAAGATATGAAGCCGACTTAACTGTATCTCTAAAATCCTTTATCTCTAGTTCGATGGGATAGATGCGTTCCACATAGTCACCAAATTTTGAAATATTTAGTGAAAGAACATCATCTATATAGCGGAAAGTAGAGTTAAAGGATATGGCTAACTTAAGAAGTTCCTGCATGAAGTCAGCCTCATAATAATAAAGAAACAAGTCGGCAAGTAGAGGGGCACTGTTTATTCCCATTGGAATACCGTAAATGTTCATGCTTTACGCATACTACATTTTAAGCCTAAACACAAAATGTTTAGACATTTTAGTCTGTGACATGTGTGAGAAATTTTATATTTTAGTATGAATTAGAAATTTTTGAGGATTGGTAATTTGTGTTTGTGTTTTTTTTTTTTTTTTTTTTTTTTGTTGCCTGTTAAACTAAACCATTTCAATTTCTAATATCATGCTTAACGAGCTTGACTATTCAACAACCACGATCTGAATATTGAAAGTTTGGCGTAAAACGTTGATTCAAAATATGTTGTGTATGCTTTTATGTAGAGATGGACAATACGGTTATGGGGAACAATATAAAAAAAGAAGATGTGGTATGATTGCCAATGAGACAATTATCCACAATAGTGATAGTAGGATGCTATAATATCAATAACCACAACGGTTAAGTATGCATTATTTTCTTTTTTGTTTGCTTTTTATCCTAACTTTGGTTTCAAATGCATTCATTTTGTTGATATTGATAGGCGTGACGGACTTTTCAGACAGCGACTTCTGCTACAGACCAGTTCTATATAAGTTTGTGTTTTAATGCAATATCATTTTTGTGTGTGTGCGCGCATTCATTGTTCAAATCACTCGATAGTTTGTTTATGCTTCGTCCTTTGTCCTTCGTCTTTTTTTTATTTCATAATTACATTTGTAGTTAAAAAGGAGAGTCCAGGAAGATGCATGCATCCATCATTAAAAAAACGTTACATTTTTTTTTGAAATCATTTAATTTTATATAGATGGCAATTGAGATTTCCACCAACCATTTGGGCATAACCTCCTGACCCCGAGGAAAAGAGAACAACGAATGGTGTCGAGTCTTTTCGTGCCTACCTGAACGAGCAGTTTTACGCTAGCCATCCTACCATATTTCTTTTTGTCGATGTGTTATTGAAACTGAAGACAACATCTAACATAAAGATGAGAACTCTAACTGTAAAAGCACCTGTTCGGAAATATGAAAAGGAGAAGATGGACTTCCTTCCTGAATAAAATACAAAACTTGTTAACGGTGAATGTGCAACTTTGGACTTTGTACGACGTGTTGGCTACAAATATTCTGCCAGAACTGATTTATGAACTCATATCAAGATATTTTTGAACATACGTTTTCATACATTTTAATGATGTATTTTACTTACATGTTATGATGACCTTTAACTTACTACAAATTTATGTTTTGTTATAGCTTTGCTTTTGATCAATAGGTATTCCTTAATTATTTGCGGAAAAGTAATAATTTATTTTTTCCGGAATAGTTACTTTTTTTCCGGAAAAGCAAGATATTTATTTGCGGAAACGTAAACTTTTTTTTCGCGGAAAAGTAATGCCAATTTGCGGAAACGTAAAACGCCGCAAAAACCCACAGCATGGATAATGATGTTTCATTTAATACATATTTGTTCATTTAGCCATTAATTACATTTTGTAATTAATAATTAATTCTTTAATGTTCACTGTACATTTGTTCGAATTCATTAATTTTAAAAGGTATGCTTGAAAAAACATTCAGTTTGGTAAACAATTTATCTCCCTACGAATATTGATATCATGACAAACATTAGACGAATCTGACAATTCTTTGCCATGATTATTTTGCATACGATGAGAGCTGATGTTTCGATAGTATGTTTGTGTGTTATGTTCGCAATGGGTGTTGCACAGCTGAATGTGGTAAAACGTGACTATTTTACAACTAAAGACGGACAAATTCTTCCAAGCAGTACCACACTCATTCAGCAAAAAGCACAGTCACCGTCAGCGTGTGTGTTTTTGTGTTCAATATGTATAAAGCATGTTGTGTTGTTAGTTATAATAGGAAAACACAGCAATTTAACTTAGATAAATCTTGCTTTCCAGAAAGTGAGCAATCAGCTGATGCACAGATGTGGAAGATCCGAACAGGTAAATTTACATCCAACATGAATTTGATATATATTTGATTTTTCCCGGGTTTCTTTTGTGAAAACGTAAAGGAAAAATGTTAAAGTATTAATGCGAGTAAAGCCGTTTAACACTTAAGGTGGTACCCAACACTTTCACTAAAATTAATTTGGCTCGTTTAATTTTCAAAAAAATTTGTCACAGTATTTACTTTGACCCTTTAACAAAAATATTAAAATATAAAAAATTTTGAACCAACCGTTTTGTCAGAAAAATTACACTGGTTATATAGCAATTTGACAAACACCAATTTTGATCAGTGAGAAGCTTTATATTCCTTTTACAACACAGTGTAATTAAAACGTTTAGCTGACTTTAGAGAGTTATCTCCCTGTAGTGTTAGGTACCACCTTAAGCTATTTTAATTTGCAAAAAAAAAAAATAACTTTAAAAGTTGACCTATGTGCCTAGCTTCAATCGAACAAAAAGTAGTGATTTTCATAGGACAACCGTACTAGTACCTTATGAATTTGCAAACGTGGCTCTAGTTGTTATCATTATCGAATAATTCTGATTTTTAAACTGTGTCTTACAGAATGTTTCTTTTGTTTCAATTTGTGTGTGTTAAATTCAGACCATAAAAATAAGAAAACCAGCCACATTTTGAGATCTGATCATTTGTATAACACATACATGACATAGGCGAAAGATTTACTCCAACAAAATTATGCTATAAACTATAAACACAGACGTTAATGTAACTTACATTTAACTTTGATCAGTGCATATCCAACAGTTTATTTTAACTGTTAGATTTTTTTTGCCTTAAAGATAATTCATTCTTCAATTGACAGAGAATCAAATTTGCAAAAAAATATTTGTCGTCGATTTCGTTTTGCAAAAAATAGTGCTGAAAATTGAACACTTTTTCCAATTTGAAGAAACAAACGTTTTTAATTTAAAAAAAATATGATTTTTTAATCAACATATACTTATATAATGGGTCTCAAATTGATGCAAAATAGTTCAAGATGATTAGAAAAATCCAACTTTACCATTTAAAGAATTAATTCTTACTCAATACGCCAAAAACTATGGTTACCCCCAAAAACGGCAAGAAATAACATTTGAAATGCACATTTATATTTTTTAAATATCCTAACGTGTCGATTTGAACCAAAGTAAGATATGTTACTCTATTAATAAAATGGAACGTCATAACGTTTTGAAAATTACTTGTCACCATACTAGTTTTGAAAAAATTGAGTAATATAATATTGTTTATTCAATCCCTTCCGTAAGGCTCACAAATTGCGCCAAAATTAAGACGTTTTGGGACGTAACATTATAATTCCCCCGCTTATTTTCATGGACCAGTATCTGTACGAGAAAATGATTCAAATAGCTTTACGATTGTGTTCGTCAAAATTGTGAAACCCGGTTGAAACATGCAAACCATGAAATTACAAACTATTAAAATAGTACTCGGTTCTGGTATATTTTATCCCTCTTTAGTTAGAAATCTGTTTCTGTGTGTCAGATTATAGTACAAATCAGGGTTAATTTTCAAATTATATTTACATTTGATTTTTTTGTTCTGATTATTCATTTAATATGCCACTTGACGTCCGCCATCCATAATCATTATTTATTTTACCGTTACTTTACAATGAAGTGTTTTTCTTACACTGATTTATATTACACTGTCTATAATTCACATATCGAAATCAATAAGGAGCACGTGAAATTTTGCAACCAAACAATTGCCTAAAATCTCACCGACTCCGTATTATATATTCATGTTGCAGTTTTTTTTGTTTTTTTTTACAGGCTTCTGTCTATAACAAAAATCTTCATGTTGACTCTTAGTGTTTTGAAATATATGTGTCGTTGCCTTGGCGGATCCAGGGGGGAACCATTTTTTTCATCTTTCTCAAGTAAAACCAAACTTTGAGTTTTCTATCCTGAATGACAATATCTCGGAAAAGTTTGTGTTGCATTCTACTGCAATAATAATTCATTACGCATTTGCTTTCGTTGTTTTCTACTGTATTGAAAATAATTTTAATAAAACGGAGTATGGTCTAGTAATGATCAAGATAATTGCAGTTCTTTTATAATAGACGAAGAGGACAAAGATATCTTTTAAGTTTTGAGTTCTAGTTCTGTTAATATTCTATATAAAGGTTTTGCCGATTCCCGTCGTGCCCTTTCCTTTGAGGAAAGAAACCGCCCTTTCAAGACGGCTATTATGACGTCATTGAAACACCGTGAAATTACGGGAAATAAAACAAAAAACGACGGTTATGTTTGTTATTACCTCCCCTGAAACTGTTGGGCATACGATACAGTTTTGATCCTGTATTTACAAGTTGATCAAAATTTGCATATAGGCTATTTTTTACCTGATTAAATCAAATGTGTAATAAAAATATACCTTCATGTGCTACTTTTTGAGTTAAATGAGGTCGATTTTTTGTATATTTGCTCAAATTCGGATTTGTGGTCGTATTTTCCTTTTCGAAAGAAAGACATAACTTTTTTTGTTTTAAAAGATAAACACAAATTGTTTTTTGTTAAATAATTTGTAATTTCTGTATTTTATAAGTAATCCTAAAATTTATGCATTTTTTGTTCAGAAAGAACTCATACTTATCAAATGGTCATGAATTGAGAAAAAAAACGTAAATTTTTGCTGTATATTTATCAAAATCAAAAACAATTGCACTATTTCCAGTTTTATTAAATTTGGTCCACATAATCTCTTAGACAAATAAAGTTTTGAAGTAAATCACAGATTGGATGTTTATCAAGGAAATTAATGACCTCACACAGGTCATTATTTTATGCCTTGGAGCATATATCATTGAAACATGGTATCGTCCGGGTTGATTCTATAAAGAATGACCTGTCGTTCTGAAAGAAAATAACTCCATATAGGTATATAACATATAATTAATAACTTTCACAAATAAGGTTCGTTAAATATGCTAACTAATGCTCTGAAATCAATAGAGCCTGTGTTTTTCATTTGAAATCAAATACATGTATCTTGATTATTGCGCTCATGATTAAGATGCATGAGCTATGTGTCAGATGTGATTTCCTTGTTATGTTTTACTGTACAATACTACGCATGAGCTCTGTGGCAGATGTGATTTCCTTGTTATGTTTTACTGTACAATACTACGCATGAGCTTTGTGGCAGATGTGATTTCCTTGTTATGTTTTACTGTACAATACTACGCATGAGCTCATGAGCTATGTGTCAGATGTGATTTCCTTGTTATGTTTTACTATACAATACTACGCATGAGCTATGTGTGAGATGTGATTTCCTTGTTATGTTTTACTGTACAATACTACGCATGAGCTATGTGTCAGATGTGATTTCCTTGTTATGTTTTACTGTACAATACTACGCATGAGCTATGTGTCAGATGTGATTTCCTTGTTATGTTTTACTGTACAATACTACGCTATGCTCTGCCTATTTTAGTCGCTCGTCAACATGACTCTGTAAGAACAGTTTTTTTTGAAGAAAAAGCCTGTCTCTATTTTTAAGACAGTTCTTAATAGATATAAGAAGATTTGGTATGAGTGTTAAAAAAATTAATCACCGCCTTTATTAATTATATTAAATTTTGAACGATTATTTACGTTTGAAGTTGGATTCATAACAAACTGGACATATATATATATATATATATTACAGTTAATTGCTATTAATAAGTATTGCTATATGCATTTTGTTTAAATAAATTATCAATATTTAGTTCTATCCTAATTCTATCTCACTTTGATAGTTTTTCATATGTGACGTCATGCTGTTTCTAAATTTCATAAATTATAATTTCAAATGTGACATAACGTTTGTGCCGTTTCGCCATCGTATGTGACGTCACATTTTTTTTTAATTACGTTGACGCCTGGACTGATTCGGTTGTGTCTATTCTGTGTTAAACTTTAATAGCATTATGTATTCGGGTTCAGTTTTCTGTAATTAGTTAATACTTCAGTTTCATTATGTATATCTCTTTCATATTCATTTGTTAAAATTTACTGTTTGCAATAGCATGAATTGTTCTATATAATTAGGATGTTCTTATCCCGGGCATATAAACAATGCCGTATTTGGCAAAACCTTTTCAACTTTTGATCTTCAGTGCTGTACAACTTTGTACCTTTTTCACTTTCGATCTTTTATATCTTGGCGTTATGTATTCGGTATTAGTTTTCTGTAATTAGTTAATACCTCAGTTTCTTTATGTTAACTCTTTCATAAACATTTGATAAAATTTACTGTTTGCAATAGCATGAATTGTTTTATATAATAAGAATGTTCTTATCCCGGGCATAAAAACAATGCCGTATTTGGCGAAACCTTTTCAACTTTTGATCTTCAGTGCTGTACAACTTTGTACTTTTTTCCCTTTCGATCTTTTATATCTGGGCGTCACTGTTGATTTTGTGTGTGGACAAGGCGCGTTTTTGGCGTATTGAATTTTAAACCTGATGCTTTTTGTTATCTATTAATCATGTTTTTCTTTGTCTAATATGTTCTCCTATTTATTTGTATTGTAGTCCTGTAATATTATGTTGTCATCTCAATGTTATATTTAACTTTGCCATTAAAGTGCGAGGTTTGGCATGCCACAAAACCAGGTTCAACCCACCACTTTTATTCCCCTTTAAAAGTGTCATGTACCAAGTCAGGAAGATGGCCATGGTTATATTATTGTTCGTTTATGTGTGTGTTGCATTTTAACGTTGAGTCGTTTGTGTTTTCTCTTATTTTTGAGATATTGAGATAAGACGTGGCACGGTACTTGTCTATCCCAAATTCATTTATTTGGTTTTCATGTTATATTTGTTATTCTCGTGGTGTTTTGTCTGATGCTTGGTCCGTTTCTGTGTGTGTTGCGTTTCGGTGTTGTGTCGTTGTTCTCCTCTTATATTTAATGCGTTTCCCTCGGTTTTGGTTTGATACCCCGATTTTGTTTTTTGTCCATGGATTTATGAGTTTTGAACAGCCGTATACTACTGTTGCCTTTATTTAATGAGAAAACAGTCAATCGAAATCACAAATTAAAAAAGTAAACCATTATAGGTCAAAGTACTGTCATGAATACGGAGCATGTCTTACAGCGATCAAGGGTTTAATAATGTATAGTGTGAAACCATTCAAATGTAAAAACAAACGCAGCGGGCCAAAAAAGTTCATGAGCACAAACCCTCAACCTCACTCTCACCTGAAACAACGTCACAACACAAAAACTACGTAAACCAGACTACTAGTAAGTGATATCAACGATATTTGATCTTTTTAATTAAATGGTCTTTAAATGCTATTCAACTTCGTATTCTTTGATTACCTTTCTGAAATTAATAATTCGAGCGTTTGAGAGTCTTTTGAAGACAATACAGGGTGTCAATCCTGGTATATATAATGCGTTTATTATTTAGATCGTGTGTAATTTTGTATATGATACGGAACACTCTACACTGCATTATGCGAATTCAATACAAAAATAAAGACATGAGGTATGATTGCCAAATCGACAACTATCTACTTGAGTTCCAACAAAGTGAACATAAGTGATTCTGTGCAATCGTACGGTCTTGAACAAACAGAAAATTAGAAACACCTATATCGTATAGTCAGCTATCAAAGGTTCGACATATCAAGTATGGATCAATTCAAATGAGAAACTAGCCGAAAAATTAATATATTACAATATACAGAAAATGATTATAACAATCAACAACAACTAAACCTCAGGCTCATGACTTGGAACAGGCACTTTATGAATGTGTTTATATTTCTTATTTAGCACAATTCTCCAACATAAGCACAGATTTTCTGTCTAAAACACATGATAATGTTAGAGAATTCCCGTTAAAAGTAGTATAGATAAAAAGCTTTGATAACATTTGTCACTGAATCGTGTTCTTGATTTTCATTAAAAATCCATGAAGAATTGTTTTAATTTACGTTATGTCATATGAATATCTCATTCAAAAATCTAATTATTTAAAATCAATATTTTAGAATCACTTCCATGTCCAAACGGATGGTTAAAAAACGAAAACAAATGCTACTACTTCAGCGATGAACTAAAAAATTGGACTGATGCTAAGGTTAGTAACTAGTCATTTATTTCATATTATCGGACGTTGCCAGAATTATTATGACATTTAGTTCTATTCTATTTGGGTTAATAGACACGTTTTCGTATCACTTTTTTTTATACGATTTGATGATTAAAAATATTGAACATTTTTGGTATACCATTTGAAGCTTATTCTTGCGAAAGGTTTAAAAATTATAACAAAGATGTTGCACTATACCCAATGATACAATTTTCCACAAGAAACCAAATTACACGGAAATTAACAACTATAGTTCACTGTACGGCCTTTTGCGATGAAAAGAACCTCTGACGCATAATAAGCTATAAAAGTTCCTGAATTGACATATATTAAACAATTTGAACGATTAGATACATATTTATGTAGAGCCTAGATGGTCGTGTGGTCTAGCGCGTCTGGCATAGTGCGAGGTAATTTTGGTGCCACGATATCTCAGTAGCATGTGTTCGGGAATCTCCATTAGAAAAGAACAAAACGTTTGCTTCAAGAAAAAAAGAGATCTACCATTGTCGGGCTGATATTTAGACGAATTATGTGTATTCATTACAGATTGCCTGCGAAGATGATGGAGGAATGCTTGTAGAAGTAAATTCAAAATGTGAAAACGACTTTGTAAAGGTGTCAACAAGCGGGTTAAGTATGTAATTGCAATTCATTAATATGCAAGCAAGTGAGCCAGCTATAAACTATGTAATTTGCTACGCATATATTTTTAATAAGTTTTAACAGATGGAAATCTTCTAAATTTGTGATATATCCTTCGTGTAAAAGTTTTCCATAAACATAAAATGTTCGGTATTATAACCGTTTCAAAAAGAGTAAATGAATTAGGATTATACTACATTATTTTCTAATTAAAATATAAACTTACTTTACTTTATATATATTTGGACATTTTCAAACGCTCAGGGCAACGGTTATATACGATTTTGTACTGTATTTGTATATAATCGAGAAACAAACTGCCGTATGTTTGAACAACACCAAATATGACTTATACAGCAACAGGCGACAGTCACTCAATTACAGGCTCCTGATTTTTTTTACCAATTTTGAAATCATGTTATGCCAGCAAGTTTAATTCAAATAAAGGCAACAGTAGTTTCCTCGGTTAAAAAGTCATACATCAAAACTATGTTGCATACCATATTTCTACCTACCAGTTTTAAAAATATATATATTTCTCATTAAAACATTGTTGTAATATCATTCTGTTTTACCTGTTCTTTATTTAAGTGACTGGACTATAATTTACCAGTAAGAAACCAATAGGTTACCTTCAGCTGTTCAATATTTTTAAGAATAGCCCATTTCTTTTTAAAAAAAAATATTGGACAGCTAAAGGTAGCATAACTGTTTCTAACAGGTGAATAGTAGTTCAGACCTCAAGGTGCATTCCTTTGGAGTCCAGAGCGCACTCGTTTGTGTTCCTATATATATCTTTATCATCATCACCAAATACATAGGTACAGAGAAGATATGCATGTATAATACAATATATTAACTACATAAACATAAATATACAATATATACAACAACAACAAAGACAAAAAGAACTTATGCAAGAGGACACACTTACTTGTTTATAATTCGTATGAACTTACATAAATTAATGAGATCTGTCATATTTGTAGACGACATAATTTCAGTAAATAGTATAATATTTGGCCTTATACTAAAATTTCGATTCAAAAACTTACTTCTCTCTTCTCTAAAGTGTGAACTATCAATAATGGTATGAAATTCATCTCCAATATCTAGCTTACATAACTTACACTTTCCTTTTTCCCTTTCTATATATACAGTACTATCTTCTAAGCTCGACTGGAAGTTTATGGTTACATATTCTAAATTTACATAATGTCAAAAAATCTTTTCCGTCTAAAATATTTAAATGTTCTTCAAAATACAGTAAATTCTTAAAAATACGATAATTCAAGCCTTTCGAACAGTTTTGAATAGTCTCGTTCCATGTTTGTTTGAATTGATCACACAATCTTACTTTGATATTATATTTCAATCATATGTCATTTAAAAAGAGCTGTGTGTTCCAGATATAAGAAAATCTACATTCATCGAATATATTTTAAACACATATTAACCACTTACAATCTATGTTTTGGTACAATACAAGTGGTACAGTAGCTTATTTTCGGGTTGTATCTGTTTGCACTAATTCAATAAGTTGAGTTACTCGTTGTAAGTCTTGTTTTTGTTGCCTTTATGAATATGCTTTTTTTTTTTTTTTTTTAAAGATTGAAAGATTTATCATCGTCTGTCGTTAGGTAATCAATATTGACCTCATGTGTTGCTCTTATTTTTCCTAACATCATTTTCAACTACAATCAAAATGAAAAAATAGCAATAAATTAGTGTTTCTTAAATTTGATAGATCATGCCACAATACAAGGGCAACGAACAACCTAAACCTTATCCTGTGTACAAAGTGCGAATCTAAAACTTCCTTCATGAACTAGGAACTATAATATTCTTCAGAATTGTCAGTTTTTTGTATTGATTTACAAGTTGTTAATTTTTTAAGTTATTGTTTACAAATGAATATGATGCTACACTTCGCTTATGAACAACGATGAATATGGAAAGCAGATTAAAGGAAGACATTACCGCATTTTATCTGCCAAACAAACCAATTGTGTGTCTGATTCGCACTTTGTTCGCACTTTGTTCGCAGTCATCGTTTTATAAAAAGTTTTTTTTTTCAAAAGAAAATCGAGACAAAATTACGTTTCAGTAACATTTAAAGAACACAAGGGACTCAATACACAAATAAACGAAAAAAAGAGCGATACGAGCTTCCAGAAAGAAAAAAAAACAACAGAAAAGGGTGTGCGGATATTCTGATGGTACCATTTCGGTAAACAATAAGAGTCTCTTGAAAATTCAAACAAAAGAATAAAACTAATTGCATGTTGTTAGCTCTCCGTTTGTTCATGTTAATTATGTATTCCAGTGCACTCGATATGGATTCACAAGAACATGTCTTCATATGCTATTCTGTTTCTTCTTCTCATTAACCCTGTAAAAATAAAACCCGAGAAGAAACAAGAAACAAGAAACTAATACGAGAGGACTACATTTTGAAATGTAATATATATAAGCCATTTTTAGCTGCTTTGACTATATCCTCTTTGTAATCCACACTGTAATTATGTATCTGAATAGATTCTGAATACACATTTGATTTAAATCCAAAGTTTGAAACAACACAATAACTAATAAGGACATCTCTTTCTTCGTTTTTGCATTCAAAATATAATTTCATCACACTATCCATTTGGAAATACAAACACGCATGTAAAGGTATTCACGGCAACTATGAGCGGAACATATGAGTTGTCCTTGCGCACGCAAAAAATTATGATACGCATCACTGTGATTTTTTCAATACATTTTGTTTACCTTTAGCTGTACTTTCTTTTTGTCTATTTATTTTAATTTGAGCTACTGTTTAAAGGGGCCAACATGTAGGATATATTTTAAAATAAAGAAGTTTATTCACAAAACAATTTTCATCATTTGTTCATACTAAATGAAAATAAATCTTTGCTTGCTTTTTCTTTTGATTTATCTTTTTGACGAGTTAAACAATGTTTAAGTGAGATTTAGAACATACTCACCCCTTCTCGTCCAATGAAAAGTCAGTTTTTCCCCTCTAATTTTCATAGTTCATGGTTTTCCATGCACTATAAAATGCTATATATGAATGACCTTTCATTGTCAGTTAATTATGAAGTGAACTCTTAATAACTGCACTAATGAAGTGTACAATCACCTGAGGCATTTTCCCTTGGAAAAGAGCCTACAGATTAAAGATGAAAGAGCAAAGACTAAAACAAATTATTTTGAATTTAAAATTTTCATAAATGTTCTAATGGTACACATATATAGAATAAACAAAAACTATGGGGGTAAGGATTTTAAGTAAAATAATAGTTATTTATTATAAACCGGACATTTAAAGGATTTTTTTTTCTTTCTAGAAAACAATTTCAGACTGCTGATATAAACACTAAAGCAAAGGATTTTTTTTACGGAGAAACACAATACATATAAAGTTATCAATGACAAAAGTAAGCAATTAACGTTGAATGGTCTGAATTTGAATGCTTATACAGAGTTTTTTTTTTTTTTTTTTTTTTTTAAATGTTATAATATTTTATTTGAATTTTACATTTGTTAGAGATACATGAAGTACCGGTACCTTATCCCGGTCTCGTTAACGTTAGTATATAGCATTATATTGATAAGTTAGTACTTGTTAGTGCACAATATGTATATATAGTAATAATGACATGTATGTAACTGAATAGAAATATGATAACAAGATGTATAATAAATTTATGAAATTAATTTAATTTTTTCTGCAACCAGATTATGGAATTTTTCATATTTGCCTTCTTTATTTATCAATATTTCATGATATTGAAGAAATTCTTTTTTGAAAATTTCAAACATATTAATTTGTTTTGTTTTTTGTTCGGATGTATAGTATCCTTTGTATACAGTAAAAATAATAATTGTAATTAAATCATTAATACTGTAGTAACTTGTATCGTTTATTTTGTATCCGTACAAAAGTGATTTAATTGATATGATGTGATGTCCTATTTTAAGTTTATCAAGTAAAAGTTTTATTTTATCCCAAAATGATTTCAGAAATTTGCATGTTAAAAAGTAGTGCTCATAATCTTCGATGACATCACAAATATTACATAGCGGAGTTTTAGTTATTTTCCAAGAGAAAAGTAATTGTTTGGTTGGTAAAATGTAGTGCAGAAATTTCCATCTTAACATTTTGAATTTATTATCTTGTCTATAATAAAAGATATAATTTAGCATTTGTTGTCTTTTGTTTGTGTTGTTTTCCAAGATAAATATGTTGTCCCATTTTTGAAATCCTATTGGTTTTTCATAATATCTATTTAAGAGGGAGATGTAAATGTCTTTGGAGGAAATGTTTTTAAGTGATACCATTTTTCCTTTTTTATCTTTAAATTTATATTCGGAGTCAGTGGCAACTTTTGTTTTTAATGATTCTTCTTTAGTTAGCTCTTGTAACCACTGTTTTGGTATTGCTTTCATTAATTTAGAATATTCTGAAAACCAGTTAGCATGACAGGAAAGTTTATCTAAGATCATGTTTTGATTAAATTTTCCTTTATTATCAATAATGTCATTTAAAAAAAGAATTTTGCTGTTTATCCAGTTTTTGAAGATGAGACATTTACCGTTTAATTTGATATTTTTATTGCCCCATATAAGCTGCTGTCTTATTTGTTTATATGATAGATGATCCAATTCCTTTTCAGATTTTGTATTTATCCATGATTTGATTATTCTTAAGTAAAATTGTGGAATTAGTTCTTTCAGTTTATAGACCAAATTAATATTGTTGAAATTCATTTTAAATATAAGGAATTCTTGTCCAAATTTATCAAAATAAAATTTTGGTATTACTTTCCAATTGGGTGATAGATCTTCGTTGTCGATGAGTTTTTTTACCCAACTAATATTTATCGCTTCTAGAATTTATCTATGTTTATCATTTTAAGCCCGCCAGCATGGTAATTTTTACTTATTATATCCCTTTTAACCTTTTCAGATTTATTATTCCATATAAAACTGTATATTATTTTTTTAAATTTTGCTAGGTATTCGTTATCAATTTCGGTTACAGATGCAACATAAGTAATATTCGGTAAGATTAATGATTTAACAAGAGTTATCTTACCTAACATAGTTAAATTTCTTTTATTCCAATCTTTAATTATTTTTTCAGATTTTTCGTATTGTCGTTGCAAGTTTAATTTTTTACACTCATTTTTATTAAGTCCAAAGTATATTCCTAAAACTTTTATAGGTTTTTGTGTAAAATTAATGTTTTCAACTTTATCTTTGCAGGCTTTTAAATTGCCGAGCCATATTCCTTCCGTTTTATTTCGGTTAAGCTTTAGGCCTGAAAGTGATCCAAAAATTTCTATAATATTCAGAGTTAATGACACTTCTTGTTTTGAATTTAAAAATAAAGTGGTGTCGTCTGCAAGCTGGCTTAATTTTAATGTATGGGTTTTATTATCTAGTTTAATTTGAAAGCCTTTAAAATTTTTATTCTGTCTTAATCTACTAGCTAAAATTTCAACAGCAATTACGAAAATTATAGAACTCGCGGGACACCCTTGACGGATACCGCGCTCAATGTTGAAGGGTCTTGAAATCCAGCCATTATTTAATATGCAACCCTTTATATCTGTGTGTAAAGTATTTATCCACCTCAAAAGAGATTCCTGGAAGCCAAATTTCTTTAAAGAACAATACATAAATTCCCATTCTAGCGAGTCAAATGCCTTTGTGAAGTCTAAAAATAAGATAGCTCCATCTACATTGAATTTTTCCGAATAATCTATAATATCCTGGATTTGTCTAATATTAAATCCTATATATCTGTTTTTTACATAACCGTTTTGATCACTATGAATGATTTTATGCAATATTGGTTTCAGTCTTTGTGCAAGAGAGTATGCTATAATTTTGGTATCTACATTTAGTAAGGTAATTGGTCTATAATTATCTAAATTTAATGGGTCATTTTTCTTGTATATAAGGGTAATCAATCCAAGTTTCTGAGAATTTGTTAATTCTTTTTTTTCATAGCAATTATTAAAAACATCTACAGCAAAGGTTTGTAAATTTGACCAGAAAGCTCTATAAAATTCAATTGAGAGACCATCGATACCTGGTGTTTTATTAAGTTTCATTTTAAAAACAGATTGTGTACATTCCTCTATTGTCAGGTTGCCGTCAATTTCATTACCTTCTTTTGTACTTAATTTGTAATTTATTTTAGTTTTTTCAATATAATTTTCAATTTCTGTTAGATCAGGATTAGTTGACTTATATAAATTGACATAATAATTTCTCCCCGTTTCTAATATTTTGCCTTGATCTTCTGTTAATTCTCCTTTACTGTCTCTTATAGCAGTAATGTTTTTCCTTGTTTGTCTTGATTTTTCTAATCCCAAAAAGTATTTTGTATTTTTTTCGCCCTCTTCTATCCATTTAACTCGTGATCTTATTTGTGCCCCTTTTATTTTATCTGAATATAGAGTTTGTAGTGTTTCTTCTGTTTTATTTATTGAATCTATTATATTTGGCAAATTATTATTTTTTTCATCTATATAGTTATCGTGAATTTCATTCAAAAGTTTAAGTTCTTGTTCTAGTTTTGTAATTTCATCTCTTTTATGTTTAGCTTTTATTTTACAATGTTCTATAGTTTTCTCTCTAACTTCTATTTTAAAAAAGATCCCACACGATTGCTAGACTTTTTTTATTTCTTAATTTTTCATATTTATCTATCAAAGTATTTATTTTTATTTTGTATGATTCGTCGTTAAGAATGTTATTGTTTAATTTGAAGTATCCCTTTCCTTTGTTCCCTTGACAATGATTAATTTTAAGTGAAATCGCTAAGTGATCTGTATATTGAATTGTTGCAGGTCGTATATCAGTGCTGAGTACTCTTGGTCTCACATCTTCACTTACTAGAAAATAATCAATTCTACTAGCTACTTCATTATTTTTTCTTTTCCAGGTATATTGCGTTTTATTTGGATTTATAGCTCTCCATATATCTATAACTTTTAGTTTTTTTTATCAGAGTTTTTAGCCCATTTGTCTTATTTTTTATTTTTTGTTGATCTTTTCTATTACTTTTTCTATCTTTTATATTAAGCGTTTCATTCATATCACCGCCTATGATAATTATACCAAGACTATATTTTTCAATGACACTTAAAGCTTTTTTAAAGAATATATTTCTA